>JANZLX010148834.1:0-17370 GCA_025531955.1 Erythroxylum orinocense
GGCCCATTCCTCCAAGATGACCTAATTCCTACAGGTATTTACTATATAAACTCATCATCTCGCCATAATAGAGGTACGACTCCAAAACCCTACTTTTCTCTTGAGAAGGCTACTAAAAACTCCCACAAAATACTAACTTGAGCGTCGGAGTGGCCGCCCGGGGACCAACCCCTGGCGCGCCCTTCTCTGTTTTGCAGGTATTCTCCAGCCAAAGCTACCCGAAATCATGGATCAAAATAACGATGTTCCGGTTCAGCAAAATCCGACTGAACCAACATGTATAGCATTCATTTGTAAAGTTCCAACCTTGGAAAACTTATATCTGTCAAAAGCTCAGATCTACGAGATACTTATAAAAAACGACCTGCACCCAACCAAGCTACAACAAAGATAGCAGCAAACAGATGCCTGGTTTAACTAATTAGTAGGTTTCTGTAAAATCAACTTTAAGCTCCTCAAAAGCAACCAAAAGCCAACATTTTCGAAACAAAAGGACTTAACAAGTGAGATGCATGCCAAAGAAACCAAAAAGCAAGCATTACTACAATTGAACAAATATATACAACCAACAGATTCAAAAAATGAAAAGAAGTTGTTATGGCTTCACGAAGGGGGGAAAAACGCAAACTTTCCTGTCAAAATCCAAACTTTAGAACTTAAAACCAACCATAGAAACGAAAGTAACAAATGAAGACTATCCCTTTAACAAACAAAAGTAACAAATGACAAGATCATGATATTATCAGAAAGCAAAGGATAAAGAGACAAAAAAGTTGTTTACTTTGTTGTTGATTCTGAATATTAGATCGCAAAAGCACACAGATTAGTGTTTTGGAGTATCCTAAGCGAACAACCTTAAAATCCACAAGAGGAAGAGCAAGACAAGACGAGATCACAAGATTATCAGAAGCGTAACCCAGAAAGCAGAGGATAAAGAGACAAAATTTAAAGTAGTGTTCTTTCTTTTCAGCAACATGGTTTTGAAAACCGGACCGGACCGGCCGGTCCAACCGGTTACCGGCCAGCTATCTGGTCCAGTTTACCTCTAAAATCGGTTCTCAATTGAACCAGTAAGAATCGGTCAAAATCGGTCAATTGACCGGTTGGACCGGTCCGGTTCGACCACTGGTTCAATAAATTTTTATTTTTATTATGTTTTGTAATTTTTTAATATTAATAATATTATATATAATTAAATATAATTATTGCATAATTATGATGTCACACTACCTGGTGACCAGTATGGCCTTCGGTTCGATGGCCGGTTCGAGTTTCAAAATATTGTTCAGCAACAAAGGGAACTGAGGTAAGGAAAACCAAAGAACATTTGAACATGCCTTTTTCCACTTACATTCGTAGCAAAATACACTGTGGAGTTGGGGCCGGCAACCAGTATTTTAAAAATCGAACCGAGCCGGCTAGTCAGATCAAAAAATCAGTGACCCAGAGTATAAAACGGTCCGATTTAACCCTTATTTTTTATGAATGGTTGGCCCCTTTATTTTACGATCGCACCGGTAAAAACCTATGAATCGGTATAAGAGAAAATCGTCTGGTCCATGTAAAAGACCTTTCTCTCACGTCTCTCTCTCACGTCTGTCGAATAAAAATCAAAAGTAGAATATAATAGAAGACACCGCTGCTTGAGAAGGAAGACACTGCCGATCTCTCAAGCCTCTTCTTACCCACTGCCATTGTTCGCTCTATTCAAGTCTCTCTCTGTCTCTTAAAAAGTTTGAGTCTTTTATTTTTCATGTGCTTCATTCATTTCTTTTTGGATATGTTATCATGTTTGCAAGCAGTTCGTAATCATGCCCGTGGAGCCTACCATGATAAAGATTTAAGTTTGTTATGTGTGAATTTATTAGTTTACATGACTCCGTATAAAACAAAAGGTTAAAGCAAATGAGACTTTTGTAGTACTTGTTAAAGCAAATCCTTGCTAAAAGAAGAGTCAATGATCGTAGCCCACCATAAGAAAGACCTTAGCTTTTCTTTTTTGGTAAAAGACCTTAGCTTTATTAGACTTACAGAAGTGCTTTTAAAGGATTAAAAACTGCCAAGGTTGCTTATCTAAGAGGGACGGTTGTACTTTGCTTCAAATCATCTGCTATCTGTGAAAAAAGATCCGTTATCTTTTTTCATATAATCATGCCTTAAAAACCCAGTGAAAAGAATGAAGTGTATTTACAGTGGTATCTACATTACTATGAGGTAAAACAAACATAGCTACTTCATCCCAAGTTATTTTGTTCTGTTTACTGTGCTTCCCCAGAACATCTCTAAACTTTATTGCATCTGTTTCTATATTCAAGTTTTGAATTTGATTAGTAATTCTTAAAAATATCTTTCATTTCTCTTTTGACTTAACTTTTTAGTCTTCACTATTATTATATTGTTTTTAGTCTTTACAAACTTGTGTTGTGCAGAATCCCTTTCCTACGTGCAAATTGTAAACATCAACATTATAGGAAGTTCAGAATTTAGAAACATGGAAATTCCTAATGAGATTAGTTCTCCAAATGATTCGAATACTCCTAATCCCAACATACAATCATCCGGACAGCAATTCACAGCGAACTCAGTTAATCCACATCATCGACAAATTGATCCTGTATGGGAGCATTTTTCTTTGCATAAAAAGAGTGCTACTAATATATTTACTTGTCCACATTGTTCATTAGTTTTTAGAGGAGGTGGCATAAATAGGATGAAACAACATCTTACTGGTGTACCTGGTCAAATGAGTTCTTGTAAAAAGGTTAGTCATGATGTTCGTCAAAAAATGTTGAAGTCACTAAGGCAAGTGCAACAAAAGAAGCGAATGAGGATTTGAATGAAGCATATGGTGATCAACTTGAATCTCAAGAGGAAATTCAAGAACTACAACAAACGTGTTCAACTAAGAGACAACCACTTGGTAAACGCAATGAGAAAAGGAAAGCTGTTGATATGGAAAGATATTCATATTTTGCTCCAAGGACAACTCCAGGGTCTCAACCAAGTTTGAGAAGTGTGTTATCTAGTAAGGAAGCAATTCACAAGGCACATATTGCAATTGCTAGATGGATTTTTGATGCTTGTATTCCTTTCAATGCAATTCAGTCTCCTTACTTTCAAGAAGCTTTGGATGCAATTGCTGCTATTGGGCCTGGGATTAAAGGTCCATCATATTATGATTTGAGGGTTAATTTGTTAAGAGATTGTAAAAGAGAATGTCAGCTACTTGTTGATAAAAATCGAGAAAATTGGGCTAAAACAGGTTGTACAATTATGGCAGACGGGTGGAGTGATCAAAGACAGAGAACTTTGATAAACTTTCTAGTTTATTGTCCAGCAGGTATAATATTATGAATTTTGTTTGTTATTATACAAGTTAAGCTTTTTAACTTTGTTTATTTTTTTACAGGCATAACATTTGTGAAATTTGTTGATGCTTCAGATATGGTAAAAGATGCAAGATCATTATTTAACTTATTTTCTGAAGTTATTGAGTAGGTTGAAGCGGATAATGTTATTCATATAGTGACAGATAATGCAACAAATTATGTAGCAGCTGGGAAATTAGTACATGAACGCTACGAGCATATTTTTTGGTCACCTTGTGCTGCACATTGTTTGAATCTCCTTCTAAAGGATATTGGTAATATGCCTCATGTTGTAGAACTTGTTTCAAAGGCTTCAAAGGTAACTTCTTTTGTGTACAATCATATAATCTTCTTATCTTGGCTAAGAAAAAGGGAAGGTTGGAGAGAGATAGTGCGTCCAGGGGCAACTCGGTTTGCCACTACTTTCATTACTTTGAAAAGTGTTTATGATCATAAGCATGACTTACAAGCTTTGGTTATTGATAAGCACTTTACTAGTCATAGATTGGCAAAGACTGCAACAGGAAAATCTGTTAGTTCTATTTTGTTAGATAGCAAGTTTTGGAATGATTGCTTGATCATGGTGAAAGCTGTGGCTCCTATCATTCGATTGTTGAGAATTGTAGATGCGGATGAAAAACCTTCTTTGGGTTATGTTTATGAGGGTATGCTTAGGATAAAAAATGCAGTGAAGGAGATCTTTAAACAGAAGCCACAATTATATAAGCCTTACGTCAATATCATCAAGGCTCAATGGGATAAGCATTTAAAGCTTAATCTTCATACTGTAGCATATTTTTTGAATCCTACTTTCTTTTATGCTGAAAGCTATCATGAGAAGAATAGGATTGTATCCGCTCTTCTTGATATGCTTTATATAAAAAGTTTTTGTGCTGACTTATCGAAAGGCATTCAAGAGATTCAAGTTTATTGTGATCGCTAAGGAACTTTTAGTCGAGAAAGCGCTCTTAAGGTGTTAAAGTTAAACACCTTACACCCTGGTAACTATTATATTAATACTAATATAATACTTTTTAATTTTTAATTATATTCTTTACTACTTTTAATGTTTATTATCTATGAGTATTTTTTTGATAATTTCAATTTTTTGTAGATGAATGGTGGCGATTGTATGGGGGTAGTGCTCCAACATTACAAAAGCTAGTTATTCGTATTCTTATCCAAACATCTTCCTCTTCTAGTTACGAGAGAAATTGGAGCTTTTTTGAACGCATTCACACAAAGAAGAGAAATAAATTGAAGCACCAAAGGCTATGTGATCATGTTTATGTCACTTACAACTTGCATTTGAAGAATCAATATTATAGTTTTCTACTTTTAGTTAAACATTATTAACTTATTATTATTGTTAGCAATTTCCAACATAGTTATATTTGAACTTACCATTAATGTTTTGTTTTAGGTTGCCAAACAAGAAGATGAAATATAATCCTATTGATTAAGATGAAATATAATCCTATTTATTATGAATCTATAGACAAACTTGATTTTTGAATTATTGAAAATGATGGATCCCTAAAGCTTGGTGAGGAAGATATTGAAAATGCTATTTATCAGGAAAATGTAATTCCAATAATTGATAAAGCACCACAACAACATGAAGGTTATCATTAATTTACTTTGTAATATAATATTAAAGATTAGATATATTATTTCCAAGTGTAATTTTGTCTAATATTGTTTCCGAACAACCAAATTTGGAATCTGTTGAAGATGCTTATATCGGTAATGATGAAGGAGCATTTGATTTTGATCTCAACTTGAATGAATATTATGATTAGTGATCTTTTTTTAATCCTTTTGATGAAATATGACTATTGAGCTTTGTTATCTTATTTTGTATTGTGTTGGTGAAAAGACTTGAATGTTTTGAAGTTTTTAGGTTGAATTTTGGAGTTTAAGTTAAGTTTATAATTAGATAAATAATTAAATAGTATTTTTAAAAATTATCTTATATATAATATATATATAATAAAAATTTATATTTATTACTTATTAGTCACTGGTTCGACCACGGTTGAATTTCGGTTGAACCATTAACCTTTGAATCAGTTGCTTCTCTGATTCAGTCACTAGTTCGGTTTTTAAAACATTGCTTTATATAGCTAAGTTTTCTATATTCATAGTATTATTATAAGATTTATGTTTTAAATCATTTTTACCATCTTTGGAATCCTTTATTTTGGAGAATTTCTTCTTCAAGAACTTCTTACATTTTCTAGTGATTAAACCAATGCCTTCTTTATTGCATTCACTAGTTAATGTCTCTTCCTCTTTGCCCAATTCTTCCTTTGAGGCTTTAGACACTAAATTCTTTTTCTTTGAGATGCTTTTTGTGTCTTTTGGAGCCTCATATTGTATATGAGGAGAGATCCAATAAGTTCCTCCAATGGTAGCATTGTTAGATCCTTGACTTCTTGTATGACTGTCATTTTAACTTCAAATGTCTTCGAAAGTGACCTAAGTAACTTTCTTATCATTTCAACATTAGTATAGGTCTTTTCAAGACCTTTGAGAGTGTGAATAATATTAATAAATCTAGTTTACATGTTATATATACTTTCAACATGCTTCACTTGAAATAATCATATAGATGCGTTAGCATGCTTACTTTGCTCTTTTTTACTTAATTGGTTCTCTCATTTGTAACTTTTAAATTATATCAAATTTCGTGTGCTATTTCACACATAAAGAACCCATTGAATTCATATATTCCTGATGCGCAAAACAAGATATGTATGGCCCTACTATTCAAGGAAACTAATATATTATCTCGAGGTTCCCATTCTTCTTTTTAATTTAGGTACCTTTTTATTATCTACAATTTTAGTAGGAATAAAGAGACCATTTGACACAATTTCCCAAAAATCTACACTTTTGGTCATTAAAAAGAATCTCATCCTAGTTTTCCAATAAAAATAATCATTACCATTAAAGAAAGGTGTTCTACTAATGCTTTATCCCTCTTGATTGAATGATAATGATGATGCTCTTAAATATACCATTATGATTTTTGTTATAGGGTTTTGTTAAAAATGATAGCCTTATAGACCCACTCTAATACCAATTATTAGTCTTTAATAACACCCAAGAGGGGAAGGGGTGATTTAGGTGTTTATAAAATTCAAGAACTTTTCTAACTAATGTACTCAGTAAACAACAATCAATATAACTATGAATGAAGAAATTGCGTACTATAAAGTAATCAAGCAATAATTTAAATAGGATATGAAAGAGAATGAAAACTAGTTTATAGTGGTTCAATAAACAATCATTGCCTATGTCTAGTATACTTCTTCTTTCAAGCGAAGAATAACCTTTGCACAATCTTTCTCGATAAAATAGAATCCTTCTTACAATCATCTTCCAAGGTGAAGAGGAACGTTAACTCCACTTGGAACACTCCCAAGTACAATATCCATCACCCTAACAAAATATTGCAACTAAAAAATATCTGACTTATTCACTTGTTAACTCAAAATATCTCACTTACACAAATATGAGATAATAATGGCCAAATAATTGAAAAACTTTTTAAAATGTGTGTATACAACACACAAAAACTTCATGATGCTAAAACCAATGAGAAAACATATATTTATAGTATTTTGGAACCCCTCCTAGTTGTTACAACGGTTATATGTGAAGCACTGGTCAACCAATATTGCATATTGGTCAACCAGCATGCATTAAAAGCTCTAGATTCATTAACCATTAGAATATCGGTTGATCAATACGCCTATTGGTTGACTAATATGTCATATTGGTCAACCAATATATTAACCAATGTTATAACAAACTTATGATACATCAAATTTAATAACTTTAACCTATATTTGTTGACCACTAGCCCTTATATATCGACCAATCACCCAAAAAATATTATTTTAACACCTTTAAATGGTCAAACTTAATTTGATTAATAATATTAGGAATTAAACTTCCCAAAAATGTTCTCCAAACTTTGTTTAAAAGATCAAAAGGCTTTTATGTTAAAAACAAAAGCTTTATAATGAATGTAAAGACTCATACAATGAAGTGAAATGAAGTTTTTATGCACGAAGAGCCTTCTAGAGCATCAAATTATCATAGTGAGATTACAATTAATATTACAAACTAAAGAATGACCTTGAGAAGCCTTGATCTTCTTTTGTTCTTGGTTTGATCTTTATTTTTACAATTGTAAACTTGAACTTCTTTTTATCAACTTCATAAGATACCTTCTTGAGTTTATGACTTCAGTTTGTTTTTATATTGGTTTTCATCAAAATAGTAAACTCATCAGCAGTAATTATATTTTTATCACCAAATCACCAATTAGAACCTCCCTTGGTTCAACATAATCATTTTGTGTCTGACAATAAAAATGAACTACCCTTATTAAAATTCAAGTTGTATAGTTTGGATGAATATAATGGTAATATAAATTTCACTAACCATGTTAAACGATTTCAAGATGATGGATTTATAGAGAGCTTCGAAGGCGCTAAAATGTAAAGCATTCTTATCCACTTTGACGAAAGCAACCAAAGACTAGTATAAGAAAATCCTGCAAGGATTGGTGTCAAGTTTTGAGCAAGACTAAACTTGAAGTTCACTTTATTAGTAAGAAAAGAAGGTCCAATGATTTTATTAATCGCTCTGATAGTGTGCAAAAAGAAAGAGAAAGTATTCAACATTATGCTTAAAGGTTTCATGTAAAAGCCATCCAAGAGACAAATATGAACACCATAATTGTGAATTTGTATTCATAAAAGTTTGCATCATCATTAACCAATATGAAGGCTTCTTTTGATGAAAAAATATATACCATAGAGGAGGTACATAAACAAGTATATAGATTCTTAATCACTTAAGAAGAGCATAAATGTTCCCAAAAATTGGATGGAATAGACATCATATAAAGCTAGAAGGAGAAAGAAGAAAGGGAGAGTATATTGTAATATCCCAATAAATGAGGTTAAGGGAGAGGAACATGTGGATAAGAGTACGAAAGCATGGAGACTTACTAATACAACTTTAACACAACTAAATGCTTCCCTTAATCTTTGGTAGCAAATATTCAACTTAATAATTTCTTCGTTCTTGATTGATTTAATCTTATCACTTTGTTGTAATTTGCTTAAATATGATAAGCTCAAATTATATAAATTTAATATGGTTTGGCATGTATAATTAGAGTTATAAACCTTCATGTAAAACTTACTCCCAATATACCAAAAGCTTAATTGTATTGCCTTCCTTTCATGGTATTAGAGCCCATTCGAGTATATTCTTCACATCTTTTTTCCCCTTCCTAAACATATCATCCATAACATTCTATTTACACAGGCATAATTATAAGTATTAAACTCAATCCTAGAATGAATCCAGAAACTATTACACTACCAATCACTAACATTACCAACTTCATAATTACTCCTCTTGATAATAATAACTACTTAATTTGGAGAACTCAAGTTAAACCCATACTACTCACCTATGATTTACTTGAATAAATTGATGGGTCAAACCCTAGCATCAAAGAGCAGTGACCTTGCTTCTAGTACCTTATCATTTTTAGCAGAGTTTTTTAATTAGAAAAGGAAGGATAAATTTATATACTATTATCTTACTGCTAACCTTACCTCTACTGTGGCATCACTAGGCCTCAAATGTGACATAGCTCAAGCTCTCTAGACCACACTTGAAAGTCATTTACTCTAGGAAATGATGGCCTAAAAGTCATTGCTTAGGTATCGTCTTCACACCACTAGAAAAGGTAATTCTTTCATCACTGATTACCTAAAATCTATAATGTCCACAACTAAAGACTTGGTTTCCATTGGTGACCCAGTTTCCTCTAAAGATTTGGTCCTCTTTACATTTAATGGTTTACCTTTTAATTATGATTTGTTTTTCACTACTATGTAAAATTAAGAAACCATTAGTTCATTCTTAGAGTTATGTTCCAAGCTTTGGCTTTATGAACAATGCTTATTGTTCCTTCATCAATCTCCAACTGAAGTGACCTTTGTAGCGTCTCATAATAGTAGGGTCTTGAATCAAAGTAGTGGTGGATGACCTAGACAATGAACTTGAAATAAAGGAAGCTTTAGACCATCATCAGAACATTTTAAGATCTTTCCTTTATGACAACTTGGTTGAGCCACAAGGCTCCGTATAAGGGACTGGATCACATATAACTTCAATTCTTTTAAACCAAAATAACCCAGCTCCTAACCCATTCATACCCTTTTCCAACCTACACTATTATATAACCCTAGCTTAATATACCTCTTATAATATATCTTTCCCTTATAATTCTTTGCCCATTTCCAATCAAATAATTCTTTGCCCATTTCCAATTAATGATCTCCAAAGTGTCAAATTTGAAAACAAAAGTCAAGTATAAACAATCTAGAAATAATCAACTAGCCCCTCCTTATGATACGACCTCACTTCAACCTACTTTTTTTGCTTTGAATATTCAACACTCTATAACCCTATCCACATACTTCTCCAATGAAATTACATAATGACCTATAGATAAAAATGTTTCCTCCTATATAACATTTAACTCCCATCTTATTGACTCAGTTCAACCATCTCAAGGTACTGACTATGTAGTTGTTGATAATGATAATATTCTTTCAATCTCCTTTATATGATACTTAACCTTACCTACGTACTATAGACCTTTACAGTTACGAAATATTCTCATTGTTCCTCATTTTACTGCTAATTTACTTTCTATTGCACAATTTGTTAAACACAATTCCTATTTATTTGAATTTAATCATTCTAGTTATATTATAAAGGACCTTTCAACTAAGACTAGGCTCATTACAGGAAGCATCTACAATAACCTCTATCCCTTAGATATTCCTATTCATTTCATAAATCTCATTGCATTCATTGTTTGGAAAGCTTCTTTAAACAGTTGGCATTAATGTCTCATTCATCTATGTAATAAAACTCTCTCCAAATTATTTCAGTCACTTAAAGTGTCTAGTGTCGATGTTGATTGTACCTCATGTCTTTACGGAAAAAGTTATTGTCTTTCATTTACTTCATTTACTATATTTTGTACAAAAACTCTTAAGCTTATTCACTATGAAATTTAGGGACTTTCTCCTTATCTTTCTCTAGCTAGTTCATATTAATTTATAATTTTTGTTGATGATTTTAGTCGTTACACTTGGATTTTTCTTCTCACTAATAAGTCTTAAACCATACATAAATTTTAACTTTTCAAGGTCACTGTTGAAAATTTATTTTACACCAGAATAAAAATATTTCAATATTTACATATGGAATTTTCCTCACTAATAAGTCTCAAGCCATACAAAAATTCCAACTTTTCAAGGTCATTATTGAAAATTTATTTTCCACCAAAATAAAAATATTTCAATATGGTGGAGCTTTTGAACTCTTCAAAGGATTGTTTGCTCACTATTTTACGATTTATGGTATTATTTTTTGCATATGTTGTCCTCATACCTTGTAACAAAATAGTGTTATCAAACATAAAATTCATTACATCACTGAAATTGGATCATACTTCTTGTTCATAGCTCTCTTCCCAATTGTTTCTAGTTTGACGCCTTTTCCTTCAACTGATAATCAATATTTCTTGTCATGTTCAATTCCTTGAAACTCAGTTCCCTTGTCTTGCCCTTGCCTCTTCTTCCCTTCATCCTTACTTCTTTTGTTTACCATTACATTTCAATTTATACCTACTTTTCCCATAAATCCTATTGCTTCCTCACCATTTAATTCTGGAATCACCTATTGCTTCAACATCACCTCTTTTATCACCACCATTAGAACATCAACCACCGCCCCCACGCTCTCACCCAATGGTTACTCGAACTTATGATTGCATTTGCAAGCTAAAAACTTTTTTTGAACATATTACTTACCACACCACCACCTAATCATTTCTTAAACCTAATCCCACCTTATTTACTCAAGCAAACAAATTTGCTTGTTAATGTCAAGTGATGCCTAATGAGTTTAAGGCTCTTTATACACTTGGTCTCTTATTCCTCCTCCACTAGGTGTAAATATTGTTAGTTGTAAGTGGATTTTTTAAATCAAACTTAACCCTAATGGTTCTCTTAGTTGCCACACAGCCCATCTTGTTACCAAAGGTTAACATCAATTTCTTAGTTTTGATTACATCGACATTTTTAGTTCATTTATCAAACTAACCACAATTCTAATCATTTTTACCTTTGCTTTAACTAAAAATTGGTTGATTCGTTAACTTGATGTCAATAATGCATTTCTATATGGGAATCTTCAAAAACCTATTTTTATGCATCAATCTCCTAGTTTTGTTGATCCACATCAACCTCTCTATGTTTGTTGCCTTTACAAGGCTCTTTATTCTCAAACAGGCCCCTAAGGTTTAGTTTCATATATTAACTAAAATACTTTATGACCTTAGTTTTATCTTAGACAAAACAAACTCCTCTCTTTTTATTCACTCCAAATCTATTATACCACATGTCTTTTTATTTGTGTGGATGACATCTCAGTAACAAGTTTTTTACAAGAATTTATCTAGACTATGCTTTATGATCTTCATACTACATTTACCATTAAAAACCTAGCCCTCTTCACTACTTTCTTGGAATTGAAGCTACATTTACATGCACTATTCATCTTCTCACTTAATCCAAATATGCTTATGATCTTCTTCATTGAACTCACCTTAATTCTTCAAAACCAATCTTTATTCCTATTACTCCATCCTTAACTCTTTCTAAAAATTATGGCCTTTTTCATCTTTTTCATCCCACTGAATATCGCAGTACAGTTAAAGCCCTTTAATATCTCTGTCTCATTGGACCAGACATACAATTTACTGCTAACAAATTTTCTCAATTCTTGCACTACCCTAGTGATGTTCACTAGTCAATTGTTAAACACATTCTATGATACCTTTACTCCACTCCATCTTATGGCCTTTATTTAACTAATCCTACTCATTTAACCTAACATGCTTACTCTAATGTTGATTGGACTAGTTGTCTTGATGATCATCGATCTACATTTGGTTATAGCATTTTTATATGTCCTTATCTAATTTCTTAGAGTTCCAAGAAGCAACCTCCTATTGCTAAGTCTAATACTAAAGTTGAATACATGAATATTGCCCTTACTACTGTTGAATTGTGCCAGATCCACTTTATTCTTGGTGAAACTAGTATATTTGACATTAGGCCATTTTTGTGCTATGATAATCTAGGATTTATGGGTGTGGTTAAAGTAGATAATTCAATATATAGAATTTCGCATAGTTGATATGCCCAAAACTTATATTATTATCCTATGAGGGCCTTCTTTATGTTTTATTAAGGTTGTCTTTCACCTTGTCAATTATTAATGAATTTTATAGTAGATAATGTGATAATAGAAATACATAAAAATATAAATATTATTAAAAGAATATTACTTAACATTATTCAAGGTTGATGAGAATGTTGGTGAGCATGAGATTAATTTGTGATAATCAAGAAAGAAGTAAAGAGAGGAGCCCATATGTAAGATGATAGGTTGAATATAGGTGATTTACTGGTTGGAAAAATTGTAAAGGTGGGGGAAAATGTTGGTGAATTGCACATGGAAGCTTTGTTAGGAGCATGAGGAAATTTCACTTAATGCATTGAAGAAATGGAGGAAATTGACCATGAGATAGTGGTCCATAAGATAAATGTCAATCCTAATTTTAGACCTGTCTAGTAGAATAAGAAAACTTTTACATTTTAGAGACAACTAATAATAGGGGAAGAATTGGAGAAATTGCTTCTTACTAATTTATTGCATAAAGTATGATATCTCAAGAGGTTAGCAAAAATAGTAATGGTAAAGATGGTAAAAAGGAAGTGGATATGTATAAACTGCATTGACCTCAATAAGGCCCACCTAAAATATATTTATCCCCTACTTTTGGTTAATCTTCTTTTAATGTGACAAGTTATAAATAATTGAGCTTTATAGATGCACGTTCAGAATATAAACATATTCTTATATATGAAATAAATGAAGACCTTATTTGTGACTTATAATTGCCTCTATTGCTATAAAGTAATGTCATTTTTATTATAGAACATAAAGGTCACCTATCAAAGCTTAATCGACAAAGTGTTTAAGCCTTAGTTGGATAGGAACATAAAGACCAATATTAAAGATATGTTAGTCAAGACCCAGAAGAAAGGAGATAATATTACAAATCTATGAGAATGTTATCCATAAGTATGAGATGAAGCTCAAGCTACAAAAGTACATCTGTTAAGTATTATAAAAGATTTTTTTTTGGTTTTTAGTAACTTAATGCAACGTAAAGGTCAATCTTGAGAAGATAAAAGCAATCTAGATGATAACCTGTCTAAAATCCATTAAATAAATGCAAAAGGGTCATAAGGAAAATAATGAGCTTAACTAGGTTTCTCTCTATATATGTTGATCATTATCTATCTTCTTTCATATGCTTAGGTAGGCATAGAGCTTCAATTAGGGACCATAATGTTAAAAGTCTATCGATAAACTAAACATATACTTGTTAATGCAATTATTATTATTTATAATCAAGTTTCAGGAATCTTTTTCCTTTATTTGGCCATCTTAAATTGGTTTATTAGTCCAATAATGATGAAGGATAAACAAAATTAACAAAACACATTTATTACATTGGTGAAAGCCTTTATAAGACTAAGAAAAGGTATATAAATATAGAGAAGGCAACTTTGGCCCAAATCGTCTTCATGCAAAAGCTTAGAGCATAATTTTAAGCTTATATATTCAAGGTTGTCACAAATCTGCCTCTTCGCTAAACCTTGTACAAACATGATCCCCCAATGATGTGGATAATGTACATAGATGAGCCGTGTAACACTAAGGGAAGTGGGGTAGTATTGATAAAGGGGAATTTTGAGATAGAGATCAGGTATGCAAAAAGATATAGTTTAGAATTTGTAATATTAAATGAAAATAGAACCATTGTTATGTGGAATTAGGTTGACGTGCCACTTACAATTACAAGTTATAAGGGTATGTTTTGACTCTTATCTTGAAATAAATCAAGTTCTCGAAAACTTTGAGGACAAAGAGAAGAACATGTGAAAGTATTAAACAAAGTATCTTCAAATGAATCAAGCTATACGTGTAGACTTTTAACTTATTCCTTAGGAAGATCGCTTAATAATAGACCAATTATCTAAATAAGGAGCACAAGGAGCAAAGAGAAGGAATCTTTTAGGATGAGCTTGGTTAACTAGAACTTCATATTAACTATGTTGACTCTTAAGATAAATAGATAAGTGCAATTAGTAACTATATTTAAAATAGAGAATTAGTAAGCAATAAAGGAAGCGGCAAAATCCAAGAATAAAGTTGCAAGATACATATTAGCTAATGGAAGATTTTAAAAAAAAATTACTTTGATAAATTTGCAACGTGTGATGTCCTATGTAGTATCTAAAGTATTGAGGGAGTATAACCCATTAGCGGGCCTTTACTTTCAACCATAAAGTGCTCAAGCAAAAATACTATTGGCTTATGATAAGGAGGGATGCATAAAAACATGTAAAGAAATTTGATAAGTGATATGTTATTTAGATCTTCAACAAAGACCTATCTTTAATTATACGCCCATGTCTAACCTAATCTCATTTGCACAATGGAGAATATAGTTCATAGGGCCTTTTCCTGTAACCATCTAACATATAAAGTTCATACTAGTAGCAATAAATTATTTTAGTAAGTGGGCGAAAGCTAAATTCTATTCCTTTATTACAATTAAAATAATCGAACAGTTCTTGAAGGTTGATATAGTTAGTCGATATAGAGTTCTTGTAGTCATTTTTATGAATAATGTACCAAAGTTCAGTAGTAAAGGGTTATTAACAGTTTTACAAATAAAAAAGAATTACATAGTGTTTTATGTATACCATTCATCCTCAAACAAATAGCTTAGTTGAGCTAACTAATATAACTCTCTTGCAAGGCTTACACATAAGGATTAAAAACATGTTCAATCTTTTTATTTTGATAATTCAGAAGAATTTATAAATAAAAAAAAACCAAAGATATGTACAAATAGAGTTCACTCAACCAGTGCCTCTAAGGACCAAACAGCTGCATCATAAGAAGTTATCCCACAATCCTATCCGAAGCATATGAAACTCAAGGGAACCAACAACTAAAGCTTTTGGAAGCTACTTGCCTACCGCCACTGATAACAAAACATATCACTTTTACTCTAACCAACGCCATACAGAAGAAGCATTAACCAGAATATGTTTTCCTCAGCTAAACAATTTCTCAAACCCAGTTGATGCAACACCAAATGTAAAAGCTGAATTCAAAATCTGAACTTCAACTTCCCTTGCCAAGATTGGACCTTCCATCAGCTTATGCAGAGGAACATGAATTGTGTTACCTCGTAGGTGATGCCATTATGGGAGGGAGTAATCCTTGCAAGTTTTCTTTGCTGTGCCTAAAAGGATCAGTCCTGTCAATTTCGACAGTGTGTTTGTAACAATAAATATACAGACCCGGTCCTCTTTGTCGCTTTAGAGCCTGTAGGAAGCTGGATTGACAACTTAGGAAGTTGGATAGCCAACTAACTCCTGTCTGATCTTCCGATGGTGATTCACATGCTTTTGGCCAAAGAATATTATGATCTATCAACCTGCAGAAAAGTTAGTGACGAACAACCTGCAGAAAACATGTTTAATCTTAGTCTTATTTACAGTGTAACCATTGTTTTTAGTAGAGATAAACATAGGGAGCTTAATGCCAATGAATTTTCAATAAGAAGCAAATGTTGATATCCTCTTAAGTGAAATGGATCTCTTATAAAAGTGTGAGATAATGCTTATATGAATAACTTACCATATCAACAAAGTTTAAAGGAGTACAATGTCAAAAGAACTTGAATTTAAGACATAAAAAGAAGGGTCTAAAAAGAATAGACATGTCCAATACAACTTAAGTAAAAGAAAAACTTGCCCTTAAATGGTATGGTCCTTTCCTTATTAGGGAATCAATAAATAGAGATCTTGCATGTTGTCAATCCTCACAAAAAGATAAATACTTATAACATGAAATGGACAACATCTGCATTACTATTATAAATAAATAATTTTTTGATGAATATTTAGATATTTTTTCGTTATCACAATCCATCATCAATATAACAAGTTGTTTTATCAAGGAAAAATGCACTCAAAAAGTTGTAAAATTGTCTTTATACTGATCAAATAATAAGACATTTTGTTAAGGCAAAACACATTTGAAAAGAAGCAGATATATTCTTACGATGATCAAGTAATAAGACATTTTACTAAGATAAACTACTTTCACAAAATACTAAGGAGAAAATAAATAAATCGATAAATGACAAGCGATTGTATAAATATACTGAGTAAGAAGTTTTCTGCTGATACAGGTCTAGAGGCCAACAAAGTGAAAATATTTCAAGAAAGTAAAAAATTTGGAGAGCCACTTCGAAAGTTAAGGGTCTTTAGCTTTCAAACTTCAAAACTACCGCCTAAAGGCATATTTCGTTAAATGTTAATTAATAGAATGGAATGTAATGTGATAGAACGGAACGGAATGGTTTATAATGGAATAGAATATAATATAGTAAAAAGTTGTTTAGGAGGGATAGAAGAGTTCATAATGTAATGTAGCGAAATGTTATTTGAAAGATGGATGGAATAAACTGTAATGTATAATAAATGACTATTATATCCCTTATATTAAAATGGTTGTTGCAGGAGATTTATTATTTTATTATTTATTATATACAGTTTATTATTAATTATATAAAATTATCATTATTAATTATTTAATAAATTTTATTTTATTTTATGTTATTTATATTTATATTTATATA
Source organism: Erythroxylum orinocense (assembly GCA_025531955.1). Classification (NCBI taxonomy): domain Eukaryota; kingdom Viridiplantae; phylum Streptophyta; class Magnoliopsida; order Malpighiales; family Erythroxylaceae; genus Erythroxylum; species Erythroxylum orinocense. The sequence goes on from JANZLX010148834.1 coordinate 17,281, forward strand.
AAATATATACAAACAATTAAAGAATAATTTTATATATATTTTCTATTTTCATTAATAAAAATTTTATTAAAATTATATACAATTTATTAT
>JANZLX010148854.1:0-17365 GCA_025531955.1 Erythroxylum orinocense
TAATGCTTTATTTTATGAAACTACATTTTTGAATAACTTTGCACTTGGATTGCAAAAGATAACTTTTATTGCATGAATGATGTTTTGGAATTTACATAAGCATAACTGAGTCACGAATTCTGCAAATATTTGTTTTCTTTTAGCTTAGAGCCATAGTAAGGTTTCATTTTATCGGTTGGACCGATAAATAAAAACATGATGCTTCACTTGACTTTTATACTTAATAATTGTCTATGATTTGTTTTGAGTGGTAAGGAAACGATTGGCCAATCGTGTGCTGGGCATAACTGATTATGATTAAGCGACCCTCGTACCCTTGATGCTGGTACATGAAAGTTGAGTCGTCATATCAACACTTTTCTACGGGACTTGCGGGTGATTCCACACCAAGGGTTTGGACACCGACGAGGTCATCACCTAGGGTCATGACGCTTTTGTCAATTGTAGTCCGGGCTCACCACGGACGAAAGTCAAGCTAACACCGAGTATCGGTGGGTGTGCACATTGGTTTGGCTAACTAATGGTGTCACATATGATTGTTTTGGCTTATCCTAATATTGGTTTTCGAGATTTGATTAATACATATGATGTTTTTATGCTTTTGTGTTCTGGAAACTGGAACCTATGTTCACCGAATGGGTGAGTTAACAGGCTAGGCCTATGGTTCCTCACTATTATACATTGAGTCATAGGTTGGGCCTATGTGTTTTTTTTTTATGTCATGTATATTCACTTTATAGGTTATCTACATCGTCTTGGTATGAATCGATTTCTATTTGTGATATATGTTTTTTTTTCTGCTCACTGGGTACCTAGTGTACTCACCCCCTCTGCTTTCCAACTATGCAACACTCGATGTGACATCAAGTGCACATGTTAACACTCATCAAAAACTAAGTATCGTTAGCTATGAATGCAACATTCATATTTTACCACCCAATTCAGCTCTCACACACAAACCATATGAAGCATATACTAATGTGAAGGAATCACTCATACAATTAATGACAATACATTGAAACCACAAAAGAGTTAACCTTCCAAGCCAACATCTAGCTCATATTCAACATACTCAAATAACACATTCATTACAACTTTAGGAAGATGCATTAATTCTGAATAACTTTGCAAACTCATATGCACTTCGTATTTGATAAATTTATTTAAACAAATTTTTTTTCATTCCTTTTCTTTTTCTTTCTTTCTTTCTTTCTTTCTTTTTCTTTTCTTGTGCTTTTCTCTTTTCTTTCTTTCTTGTCCTTTATTTTTTAACATTAAAAGAAACTACATTAACATGAGAATTTCAATGATAAGACGTAAAATAACATCCCAATCATTATAGCCAATCCATATATATTTACACCCCACATTTAGAATTTTGTACATCCACAAACTTAACAATTACAAATGTTCCACTAGCTTTATGGCTTGGGTAGCACATGTGGTTTAGTATAAAGTATGTAAGATGGTTGATACAAAAAGAAAGGCTAAGAAGGCTTAAAGGGGCTTATCAAAAAGGAAAAGCATATAATAGGTAGGCTATTTGGCTAATGTAGCTTATGAAACAAAGAATGCCTAATCATTTCCATGTTAATGCATATGATAAAAAAGTAGTCTCAAATAAAAATTTAAGGCAAAATCAGGATGTGCATATCATGAAGATCACACATTATCAAAACATAATGAGACTGATATGAATGTGTCAGTCAAATAAGGCTCAAAATATCACCAGCTTTGTCTACCACTAGTCACTACTCTTCTCAAACCTCTCCTAGCAACTATTAATCGTGGGTTAATAATTATCCCAAGCTTTCTCTTAGGTTTTGTTTAATCAAGATACGATCATTAATTAAACCTAACCACCAAATAACCTAGGATACGATCTCTAGATTTAATTAGTCAGTACAATAAGAATTAGGAAAATGAATTAATCAAGGCAACAACCACATACGATGCATCATTTAACCTAGGTCATGTTATCCCTAATAATTACGAATCATTGATCGTTACACATGAATTTCAACATAACAATTACGAATTATATCAAAATTCTCGCAATGGGTTTGCAATTAAACGATTTAGTGAACACATTAAAATTATCATTTCACAATGCCCAATGAGTTTATACAAAAATAACTGAAAAATAATGAAAATCCCATATCAATTAACATAGGATAACACAATCAATTTCTAATGAGAGACAAAAATAACAAAAATAAAGAAACACATTTATCTCGGGTCGTTGGCATCGATAGCACCTTCGAAATAGTGTTGGGACGTCTAGCCCTTCATGGGTGTCTTTCAAGAAAGTTCTTCATCCCACGGTGAATAACCCTACTGAAGACCCCTTGTAGCTCTTCTTCAGTGCACCTCCCTTCTATTCCACGCTACTGCTTTCTTCTCTATTTTCTACTTTCATGTTATGTGACAAGTAACCATGTTGTCCACTGCCATTGTTCACGTTTTACTTAAAAACTAGGCACACCTTTCATCTATTGCATGAAACACAGACTTATGCGTGTACATTTACGTTAAACGCATAAATTTGCTTCCCACTCTGCTGGAGCGTTTTCTTCCTTTCTATGCTATGTTTTGGTTGCTCTACTCACTACTTAATTCACGTTGTTGTTTAGCTAATAAGCTGCTTCGTTTTCTTCAGATTGTGCATACGTTTTGGTCCACCATATTCAAGTTTCATGCTTCCACCTGCTGCATCTTAGCTCCATGGACATTGCCTTATGTATTGTCTATTAATTAACTCATTGCATGGCCATTAAATTAACGTAAATTGCATGTAAAATTCCATGCATAATCATACAACTCATGTTCGTTGTAGTTTGTGCTTTCATTTTTCTTGTCTTCTTCTTGTCTTTTAATTTTCTTCTTCTTGCTCTAAGAAAACAAGTCAAAATTAATCATTGAAAAATGACCCAAATATCGTGATTTCGACTCACTTTAACTTATTTGCTTCCGACTTGTACCTAAAATCACATATGTGTCAAAGTGAGCATCTTAAGCAATTTCATGTCGTTAATTGCTAAGTTCTATGAAATAGTTAAACAATCAATTAAACACATATCATTAACCAAACAAAGTATCCTTACAAAAGGCTCATAAACTCATGAAAAATTAACATTGGGATCAAAATTCAATATCGTTAATTATAATTCTAGAAACCTCTAATATAGTATTAGGCCTAGCATATTGAGATATAACCCACTTATCACTTGTAAACATTTGCCTCATTTCCTTCTTCATCAAAATAAAACATTGAAGTGATAAGAAATTATTTGCAAATCTTGTAATAGTAGGATAACACAAATTTCTACCATTAGTGAAATCTTTTCTTATTAAATTTAGGACGCATGCATAATTGGAGGTGAACATGATTTACCTTTTTCTTTTTTTAGTCTCATTCATAATAGGAAAATAACTAGCACCTCATATTTTCCATCATCAGGTCAATGCAATGTGCAACATAAGGAGTCTAATAAAAAGAATTATACTTACTTTTCAATCTTTCAGTTGCTTTATAAGCAGAATTATTATTAGTAATAAAATGAGCAATAATTTCTATCCCAACTTGATTTTAAACTACATCAAATATTTGGAAAGGAGTAACATCATTCCTGACAAGGCCAAATGCATCAATAAACTTTAAAATCATTATCTCCTTTGCAGAATAAACCAAAAAATTATAATAGGCTTATTTTTCCAACATCCCCACTATCATCCTGACCACCAACAAAGGAACTTCCACTACTAATTTTGCAATTCAATCTTTGCCTTCTACCTTTCTCATGTTAAAACTCTTCATTCAAAGTCTTCATTCACCATTTCACATCATGACTCACTTTCCTATGAGGCTCTACGTTACCTTTGATCCCAACTAAATGCTTATTTAATCTAATGATTTGCCCACCTTTCGAATACTTATTACAATACAAATAAATATTACAGTTCTTTATTAAAAGAACCAATCTAGCATAAGCCTAAGATGGATCATCAAATCTTCCAATACTTGAAACGATTGAATTATCACGTGTACTTGAACTTCCCTCCATTTATCTATAAAAATAAATGAAGACATATATTAAAACTAACTTAATAAATTCGTATCAAAATCAAGTTGTGTATAATAATAGGAAGAAATAAAGCAACAATATTTTCTCAACAATCATATATCATATACAGAAAAGTAACCGTCATTAAATTATATAAATGATTCCTTAAGAAAATAAAATGAAACTAAACTAGTAAAGACAAATTAAATAAAACATACAAAAATGATGAAAATGATGAATTCATTTGGGGCCTAGTTTTCTGGTTCAATCTCAGCCTATAGCCAATTAAAAAGTTTTCATTAAATTGTTATTCTTATACCTCTCCAAGCAACTATTAATTGTAGATTAACTACAAGCTTTGTTAACCCTAATTTTTTCTTAAGTTATGTTTAATTAAGAGATGGTCGTTAATTCAACCTAGCCATCGAATAACCTAGAAGAAGCTCTCTAGATTTAATTGGATAGTCGCATTACGAATTAGGAAAGTAGATTAATCAAGGCAACAATTACACAAGCTCGGGTCATTTAACCTAGACTATGTTATCCCTAATGATTAAAAACCATTAGTTGCCACCAACTAATCTCAACATAACAATTACGAATTATATTGAAATTCTAGCAATGGGTTCTTAAATAAAAATAATCAAATAGAGCATTTAATCATTATCACATAACACTCAATGATTAAACATAGGATAACACAATCAATTCCTAAGAGAAAGAACAACAAACAATGAGAGAAATGCTTAACCAAGTCATCAGTGTCGATGTCACCTTTAAACCAACGACGGAATGTCTGGCTCTCCATGGGTCTCCAAAGGATGAGAGGTTTGCCCCTTGTCATTCTCCCAAAACCTATCTTTCGACTCTTCAAATTTCTCCCAGATGAAAACATAAAACTTTCTTATCTTTTGGCCATCATCAATATGTTGCTTTTATACAAAAAAATGTATGGCTTAATGGACAATTGGTACTTCTTATGGTGGTGAGTGGGTACACCTATGACACATTTGTCACAACGGTGACATAACTTCTCACGACTGTGAGATCATGCACATGCAATCCATGTACGGCCATGAGCATACTTCATTCTCCATTTTTTTAATACTTTATCTTGTCTTCTTCTTTTAATCTCCTTCTTCTTCTTCTTGCTCCATGAAGACAAGTGAGAATCAATCTTCAAAAAATGACTCAAATATAGTGTTTTTGACTCACTTTAGCCTCTTCGCTTCCGAATTGTGCCTAAAACCATATATAAATTAAAGCAAGTATCTTAAGTATTTTCATAGCAATATCTCTAAGTGTTACGGAATAAATTCATAATCAATTAAGCATATATCAATTTCTCCCGTAGACCCAAAAATATTCACTCAATTCCCATATTTCCTAATAATGTAAAGTTATAAGCAAATATAAATGACTTTCAAAAACCATAGTAAGAACTTAACTTATACGCTTCTACTCATGATTAATGAACATTCATCACCTTTAGAAACTAAGCAATTTGGAGGTAGACTTGGAAAATGTGTTTAAATAAGATATATCCATAGGTACACTCAACACAATTCGTGGTCACGACATTTTACAACTTTGCATTTTATTTCATTTCTCCACCACTAAGGTTCACATGCATAATCATGAATCAAAGGACTTTTCAAGGTTGTAATGTGAGCAAAGGTAAGGTGAGATGTATTTGAGTAAAGCAACATGAAAGCCATCAAAGCTAGTAAAATAAGAAAAAACACTCAATATACTATTAAACGCAAAAACTAGCATTCACTCACAATTGTGTACATCAACTATGATGAATGCAAAAACCATGTTTCCTAGCTTAAAGTCAAGCTCTCTCACTACAAACCACATCAAGCATATATCACTCACAAAAATTAATCATAAACATGATTCTGTAACCATAGGGAGTGATTATTGAAAACAACATTCACCTTGTATCCAACATACTCAAGTAACCCATTCAATACAACTTTAGGAGGAAAGACTAATCATAAACAACTTTTCAACACATATGCATTTCCTCCTTGATAATTTTATTTAAACATTTTTTCTTTATATATATATATATATAAACATTGAAATAAACTACATCAACGTGGGAATTTCAATGATAAGATATAAAATGACATCCGAACAATTATAACCATCCCGTACATATACATACCTCTACACTTAGAATTTTTTACATCCACAGAATCAACAATTAACAAATGCTTCACTAGCTTTAAGGCTTAGGTGGGACATTTGATTTAAAGCATGTAATGTGGTTAACACAAAAAGAAAGGTCAACAAAGCTTAAGGGGGTTTATCAAAAGAAATTCATATAATGGGTAGGCCATTTGGCTAATGTAGTTCGGAAAAACGAAGAATGCTTCATCATTTTCATGTTAATACATATGATAAAAATGTGGTCTTAAATAGAAAATCAAAGAAAAGTTAGGATGTATGTGTCATGAAGGTCACACATAAACAACAGATAATGAGACTGATATGAATGTGTCAATCTATAAGGCTCTAAAGTTGCCATGAAATTCTCTAGTTAATTCATTCTCTAATCATGACTATATAGTCCTAGGAGCAATAGAAAAAGAGAAAATGTTTTTGTGTTTGTTTTATTCTCTCTCATTTTGATTGAAAACTCAAAAATAGGCAAAAACAAATAACTACAAACACACATACATATAAGAAATAAATGAAAAAATGTAAAGGAAAAGAAATTAAGTTCCCTTAGGTTGCCTCTTACGAAGCGAATTTGTTTAGTGTCGCTAGCTCAACTCTATACTTTCCTCATGTGACAAAATTATGACCTTTGGGTTTCAAATTTTGTGATTCCTTCATGTGAGGTTGTCCAAGATAAGGCCTTAGTTGATAATCATTCACCTCCAGTGTCTTCCCTATCTTCAGAATCTCCATCTCTATTAAGTCCATACACTCTATAAATATGTCAATTATCTTTTCATCTTTCTCCTCTTCATTCAATTTCTCCAATCCACTAAGTAAAGTTAAAGGGATAGTATTAACAATAATCACAAACTTAGTACTCACCTTCGAGCAAAATGATATGTCTTTTTCTCTTTCAAGCGCCTTCTCCACTTCTTCCATACAAGCAATTCCTTGAGTAGTATTCTCAAGATTCTCAAGCTTCTCTTTACTCTGTAAGATTTCTCCACTAACATCCATTGGGTACACCTCGAGTTGATATTTTTGCTCCTCTTCACCTTGTGGTTTTAGGTGATTGAAATCTCCCTATCTAGACATTGCATCTGGCAGTAATCATTTCACATCCTACTGCAATTGCAAAATGTTATCAGCGACAACATTAACTAATTCTTCCAAGGATGTACCTGAGTTTTGTTAGCTCTCTCATTCTTGAAAGCTAGACTAAAATTTCCTTTCCTCCTACTGGAATTGTTGTACTCCTTGTTGAAATTCTTGTACATCCTGTTGAAATTGTTGTATACTCTATTGAAACTATTGTATATTCTATTGAAATTGAATATTGTTAACAACCATAATATTAAACAAGTCTTTCAGAGATGTACTTGAGTCATGATAAGAAGCTTCTGGTTTGAATTGGAATTGTTGTATGTCCTACAAACTATCATTGTAACATCCCATTTTCATATTAAGGGTTAGAACCCTAGATATCTGTAATTGAGAAAATAGCAATGAGAGATTAGAGAAACTACATTTCATGCTCATGCATAATATTAGCATACACATATGTGAATTTGATTATTGCACAAATTACAATGAAATGTTCATGCACTCATTTGCAATTTTTTGGGTATAAGTGATTGTTTTAATGTGAATATGATGTGAATTATGGATTATGTGTCTTAATAATTGAGTGGGAGTATATAAGTAGTGAATTAGAATTTTTGGTGAAATATGAGATTTTTCAGGAATTTAAGGGTATTTTTGGACTAGAAAAAATGCCAAGTAGTAGAACAATTGATAAATAGTAACAGAAATACGAGTCAAATGGCAATGAAAATTTTTATAAATGAAAATAAGATTTAATTACAAGTGTCATTAAAAATTGGGTTGAAAATTGGAGGCAAATGGACTAGCTTTTTAATAGAGCCAATTAGAGACCACAAAAAGGTGACAAGTGGCATCCACTCATGAATTTTACTTAAATTAAAGACCATTTCATGGTCTTTCATTTGCCCATTGACGATACATGCTTCTCTTCTTCATCATCTTTAATTGTTTTCCATCTTTCTCTCCTTCACTCACGAAACTCACACTACAAGAGATAAGACATTTAGTGATAATTTTTTTGTGACTAACTATTGTTTCGTCACAAATAGGAGGTTTTTTGTGACAAGATAATTGATTGACACTATTGTTTGGATTAATTGTGATGATTTATTTTTTGTCACTAATACAATAGTAATTATGAAAATTTGGTATCTTTCACAATTAAGTTGTCACTATTAATATATTAATAGTGTCAAATTTTCTTTTATCACTAAATTTTGTCATTAAAAGCCTATGCAATTTGGCGCCAAAACAATTTTGGCAGAAATAAATTGTAATTGTGACAAAACATATGTTAGTAACTAATATTTTCTATTTGTTGTGACAAAACATAGTTTGGTCACTAATATTTTTTTCTTTTTGTTACGAAATGGTTAATCGTCACGCAATATTTTACTTATTATGAAAACAAATTTTGTCAATAAATATTCAATTAATTAGTGTCTACTTTATATTGTCACAATAACCGAATTAGAACTACGGTCATAACTATTCATAATTTAGTGACAATTTTTTGTGACTAACTATTTCTGTCATCACAAATATGATTTTTTTAGTGCCAAGACAATTGATTGACACGATTGTTTGGATTATCTGTGATGATTTATATTTTTGTCACTAATACAATGGTAATTGTGGCAATTTAGTATCTTTCATAGTTAAATTGTCACTATTAATATATTAATAGTGTTAAAATTTATTTTATCACGAAGTTTTGTCACCAAAAGCCTATGAAATTTGGTGTCAAAATAATTTTGGTGGGGGAATTAATTGTAATTGTGACAAAACATATATTGGTAACTAATATTTTCTATTTATTTTAACAAAATATAGTTTAGTCACTAATATTTTTTTCTTGTTATGACGAAACGGTTTATTGTCACACAATATTTTACTTGTTGTGGCGAAAACTTTTATTAATAAATATTCAATTAATTAGTGTCTACTTAATATTGTCATAATTACCAAACTATAAAAATGGTCACTATCATTTGTAATTTAGTGACAATTTTTTTGTGCCTAACCATTAGTTTGTTACAGATACGATGTTTGTTATGACAAAATAATTGATTGATACTATTGTTTGGATTAATTGTAATGATTTATTTTTGTGTCACTAATATAATGAAAATTGTGACAATTTAGTGCCTTGACCATTAAATTATCACTATTAATATATTAATGTTGTCAAAAAATTTTATCACTAAGCTTTGTTATTAAAAGCCTATGTACTTGTTATGACGAAAACTTTTGTCAATAAAAATTCAATTAGTTAGTATCTACTTTTCTTTTTCATGCAAGAAAATAATAAAAAAAAAGAAAGAAAATGGGAGAGGTTGGTAAATTACGAGATCACAAGTTTTAATTTTAGAGTAATTAGGTTGTAAGGTTATGATTGTTTTAGTTGGGTAGAAGTGAATTTGTAATTTGTGAGAGTTTTATAAAAGTTCTTCTATTTTTGGTAGACTAAATTGAATAGACGTAAATGTTAAGTATTATTTTAAATAGAAAGGAGAAAGAAGATTAAATCATGTGAATGTGTGTATCTATTATAAGATATTGCATTTTCATAAGCTTAATAACAAATGACTAGTTGAATAAACAAAGAGAATGATTATTGTGAGACTTAATTATTAAGGTGATGGAGTCAATTAAAGGTCTTAAGTCTATTATGAATAGCAAGTTAGAGGATGAAGTTATGGGGGAGGGATAGAATGGTATTTCTCTCATATGACACTTTATTTTTTTTGGAGAAATTAAAATTTTCATTAATATGATAAATTTAAATAATGGAGAGTTACATACGTGCATAGTCTACTTAAACATAAAACATCAGGGGAAACCTTAATACTACGACGTTCTATTGCATAGTTTACTTAAACACATGTTGAATGCATTTTCTCATTAGAATAAGTGACATTTTCTCTTAGTTTCTGCATACAATCATTAGGTTTTATACATATTTTACCTGCTAAATTATTTAGTTTATTTGAATCTACATTTATAGTGGTTCATGTTTAATTTGTAGAAAATAAACTTGACTTTAGTTGAAAAGGACCACAGTAATGATTAAATAAAGGAAGCAGCGTCTAAAGTAAAATGAAGCAGAAAAAGGAGGGCTGAAATGATCAAAGCAGAAGCATTAAATGACAGCTGCTTGAAAGACTTATGAAAATTGTTTAGCTGAGAAACAAAGGCACAAAACGCATAGGCGACCAGCACAAAATGCATAGGCGACCAGCACAAAACGCATGTAGCATAGGCAACAAAGAGAAAAGGACGGCGTAGAGTGAAGAGCAAACTTGGAAGAGTTTTTTGACCAACACAATTAATTAATCACATCAGTTAGGAAACGACGATGTGGGAGAGAAAGGAAAGAGGCGTGGCTTGCGTGTTTAGAATTGAAGAGAACAAAAACGCATGAGGGGCTAGGTCTGAGGAAAGGAACGAGGTTTTAATTTGGGAGGAATGTTACATCGAAGGGAGGCTAACGTACCACCAGGGGAGGCACGTAATACACGCATTACGTAGGCACCAAGCACCAGGAGGCACATGAGAGACCCACCAGAATGACACAACATCGGGCTGACACATGCAAGGAGGAGCCAGCACACGGAGAGGACGAGACAACACACCACGTAAGAACGAACAACGCACGCAGCTGGGGAGAAACCCATCACCAGAAGACGCACGCAAAACACACTTTGAATCTCTAAGATGTATTCCCTTATGTTTCCTTTTCCCTTATACCTCATTGAAATGAGATTTATCAAAATAGTACTTGTTTCAGTCTTTTCGCATTTGGCAAACCTCTTTTCGATTTTCTCATGGTAATCTTTGGCAGTGGTTAGCCCTTTGGACATAGTGCCCCTGAAAGTTTCCAGAATAGCACGCTTTATGATCATAAGAGTCATGCGATTTGAACGTTCCCACATTTCCATGTCCATCTTATCATCAGAGGAACTATTAGTCGTAAGATCGATAGGTTGTTCAGTTCTTAATGAAAGGTCTAGATCCATGACACTGAGAACAATCATAACATTCTCTTTCTATGCCTTAAAGTTGGTGCCGTTAAGTACGGGAATGGAATTGATGCTGGCAGTAATAGTAGAAGCAAAAGAAGCAACTAATCAGAGAACAAAACAACCAACAAACAAGCTCACGTAAATTCCACATAATCATATAAAATGAAATAATGGTAAAGCCCATCACAAGTACCTATCAAAACATTAATATTTAGTTTTTGGACAGAAATATCAACTTGCCAGTGGTAATATTAGTGTAGTAATCAAATACTGATAATAACAAAATTGTCAAACAATTAACCTTTCTTTAGACCAATTAATTTTTCACATGACAAACCTAATAATTGTCACATATTTATCATTATAGATGTACATGTAGTTCAGTCAAAATATTGACCTTCTTTTGGACTAATCAATACCAGCATGAATTACACATATACAACCATCTTAATATTATAAAATAAATTAATTTATAAAAGAGAGGCTACTTTGATAGCATGTTATTTCAATCAATTTATTTCACAATATCAATAAAATCAATTATACCAAAATTTGAACATACTTTGAACATTGATTGCATTAACCTTAGTTAACTGAATTCAATTTTCATACAAAAATATAAACTAAAAACATGTGTAATTGATTTTTGCTAAAACTGCATATACTGAAACATTATGTATGAACAAAATATAAAATTTGTAAAAATAACCAAATGTACTAGTTGAACAAATATCTCATTTATTTTTAAAGTCGGCTTTAAAATATTTGGTTCCAAAATGCTAAAGCTTTAAGGATGTTTTTGGTCTTTATTTGATGGTTAAAGTATAAACCTAAATACATTAGTTTTTGATTATTATCCAATGGTCAACGTAGAAAACCAAACCAAATAAAAGTAAATATGGTCTTTATCTAATGGTCAAAGTGTAAAACCAAATAAAAGGACTTCTGGTTAAAGCAGAAACCAAAGCTTTATGTATTAAGAAACCTGATACTTCACTGGTTTGTTTCAACCCGTAGGTGAGCTTGACTTCTCTGACTTTACATCCATGCCTCAATCTATTTCTGCTCAAATTAATGAACAATTCTGAGGAACTTAAGAGAGCTATGTTCCAAATGCACCCAGATAAATCTCGAGGACCAGAAGACTTAAACTCGTGTTTTTTTCCAAAAATTTTGGCATGTGGTTAGTGAAGATGTGACTCGTAGCTGTCAGAATTGGTTTTCTACGGGTGTGTTTCCAAAGCACCTTAATGAAACCATTATTGTATTGATTCCCAAAAAAGCTATACCTGATTCTATGAAGGATTTCCTCCCAATCTCTCTCTACAATGTGTTGTATAAAATTCTATTTAAGGTGATGGCTAACAGACTTAAAATTGTTCTTCAAATCTTATTTCTCCATTTCAATCTGCGTTTGTGCCTGGACGAACGATTACAGATAACATAATGGAGGCCTTTAAGGTGATACATCATATGAAATGCAAACCACGGGGCAAACTAGGAGAAGTAGCCCTAAAGATGGACATTAGTAAGGCTTATGATAAGGTGAGTTGGCAATTCCTACAACGACTTATGCTCAATATGGGGTTTGATGCTCGTTGGGTTGATCTTATTATGTATTGTGTGTATACGGTCAAATACATTGTTTCTGTTAATGGCAAGCATATTGGCCCAATTACTCCTCATCGTGGTCTCCGACAAGGTGATCCTCTTTCTCCATATCTATTTATCTTATGTGCAGAGGGACTTTCTTTTTTGCTCCAGCGAGCTGAGGCTTTAGGAGAATTACATGATATTTGGGTCGGACGAAATTGCCCTAATGTATCTCACTTATTATTTTCCGATGATAGCTCTGTTTTTTCAGAGCTAATGAACGAGAATGTTAAACAATTCAAAACATTTTGCAATGTTACAAGCAATGTTTAAGTCAAGCGGTGAATTTACAAAAATTGGGCATTTACTTCAGTAGAAATACTACTTGGGAAACTAGGTCATTAGTACAACATATTTTGGGTGTGTCTACTCCCCTTGACCATGGGAAGTATTTGGGGTTGCCCTCATTGATTGAAAGAACCAAAAAGCAGGTGTTCAATTTTTGAAAGATCGGATTCTAAATCGGTTACAAGGTTGGAAACGTAAGTTCCTTTCTAGGGCGGGTAAGGAGTTTCTTCTCAAGTCTGTGGCTCAATCCATACCTCCTTATAATATGGGTGTATTCTACATTCCTGTGTTGTTGTGTGATGAATTGCAATGCATGATGAACTCTTTCTGGTGGGGGACCAAGTCTGATGGTAGGAGAAAGATGCATTGGTTTTCATAGGATAAATTGGTTGTTCTTAAGACAAATGGCGGCCTAGGCTTCCGTAATCTCCACTTCTTTAACCTAGCCATGTTGGCGAAACAAGGTTGGAATTTCCTCTCCAACCCTAACTCTCTTCCTAGTCAGACCTTCAAAGCAAGATATTTCTTAGATTGGATTTTCTAAATGCCACAGTTGGCAATAACCTAGTTATATCTGGAGGAGTATATGGCAAGATAAAGATTTACTTAGGTTTAGGATGAAATGGCGGGTGGGAAACGTATCTAAAATTCGAATTTGGTCTGATCCATAGATTAATGATGATTCCAGTTTCTTTGCCCAGTCCCTGGTGGTAGTTGACCTAGAAAATCTTCGAGTAGTTGACCTGCTGCTACCAAATGTAACTGGATGGGATACCCAAAAGGTCAGTTATATTTTCTCTCCTGCTGACTATCAAAATATTATTAGCATTCCTGTTTGTAGATATGGCTTGGAAGATAAATGGACTTGGCATTTTAATAAGTTTGGATTCTATAGTGTCAAATCTGGGTGTAGATTAGCAATTGACATGCTATCTGATTTGGATTCTTTTCATGTTTCGGGTAGTTGGAAGCTATTTGGAATTTGAGAATTCCTCCAAAAATGAGAGAATTTTTGTGGCGTTCTCTTAGAGACATCTTACCAACCAGGTTGGCGCTTCATAATAAGAGAATTCATGTTCCTGTGGGTTGCCCTTTTATGGTTTATAGGAAGATGTCAATGATGTGCTAATTGAGTGTGTACGGGCTAGACAATGTTGGAATTCTGTTGGGTTGGTCCCTAACACGTGTTTTTTTTATTTCCTATTGCCATATCCCCATCATAACACATGTGGGATTGCTGAAAAAATTGCAACAATTTCACAAGGGCTATGATATTTTTGAAATGACCTGATTTGGAATGGGAATCAAACTCCTACTAGCACGATCATTCATATGTCTTTGTCTAAAGCTACAGACTGGTAGCAGGTAAGATCTTTTGAATCTTATACTACTCCAATTGAGTATGGTCAAATCTCTATATTATCAAAGTGGTGAAGTCCTATTGTTGGGCGAATTAAATGTAACACCGATGCAGCTCTCTTTCTTGAACATAATTTGTTTGGTGCAGTTGCAGTTCTTAAATATTCAAATGGTGTATTCCTTCACGCACGAACATACACATTTGCTGGAACTCCCTCCCCAAGACTTGCTGAAGCTATTGCTATTTGGGAAGCACTTTCTTGGCTTGTCTCTTCCCAGCACTATCACATTGATCTTGAAACAAATTATCAATCTATTTTTCATGTATTCCAGGCTAAATCTATTATACTATCAGAGATTGGTATAGTTTTTTCATACTATTTGTTCTTTGCAAGCTAAATCAATGGCTTATCCTTTCATTGGATTTCAATATTAGGTAATGTGGTTGCTCATTCTCTCGCAAAGGTAATCCAATGTTCTGGAGTTCTACCCCTTTTCTTGGTAATACACTTGATTATGATGTTCCAATCCTAGCACGAGACTTTAGTTTGAGGTAATTAAGTAGATTTGTTTTGGTCTGGGTTAGCATGTCCATGCTTTGGTTATTTGTACGTTTTGTTAGTGAAATGAAAGATTTATTCTATTAAAAAACGGAAGCATTCTTGAAAGACCGTGATAAAGATTAAAAGCTTTTACTAAAAACTTGAAAGGAACGTTTAGACCACTTTCAAAACAACGAATCGTCGTCTCTTTCAGTAGTTTTTTTTCTTTTCTACAAAAGTTATTTCACTGAAACATAATCAAGGAGTTAAAACCATATATATACACCTAAATAACCAGATCTGATGAAACAAAAATAATTCGTCCATATGGAAGACAAATAATTAAAAAATTCTCAATGATGTAATCATTAAGAGTACTTAGAGCTATTGCGTAAGTATACCTGAATCTATGAGAATAATGTAATTCTTGAGTCTTGCATTTATCCATCTTTCAAGTTAATATTTGCATCTGTTTTCTCTCAAGAATCGTCTCTTCTTTAACTGATGAGATATCAGAAAAGACAATTGTTCATATGACTTGGGGATCATAATCCTGATTTGTTATATAATTTGTTTTATTTCTATTTTAGCCCATCATAAAATAGAAATTAGACTTTTGAGTCTATACATTAAAGCTCATACTTTATTAGATGTCATATAGCCCAAATCATTTAACCTTAATATATCACTTTAACCAGACTTAATTTTATGATAACTCATAGTATACAACTATAAGCCCAAATCATTTAACCTTAATAGATCACTTTAACCAAACTTAATTTTATGATAACTCATAATATACAACTAATTCATATATATATATATATATATATATATATATATATGTACCCACACGTTATATTAAATCCAACAATTTTTTATTACAATTCTCCGATGTGTGGTTGTGCCGAAATTTTTCTTCATATGTGGGAATTTCCTCAACTTTCAAGAAAACGTCTCTAACTTTTAACTTCTTTGGCTCCATATTTGGACGAGTGATATGCTAAATTGTTATTCTCTACAGGAACATGTTCCACCTGGAAATGCATTTCTTTCGTTAGGACCTTGAAGAATGTGAAATATTTGTTCAGGACTTTTCCTTGGATGCAAAATATCCATATATATTATTGATAACAAGTAAGGAATCTAACTTAGTCTTGACCGCTCATATTTGTGAGTGCATAACTATTTTTATTACACATATAAGGGCTTTATATTTTTGCTTATTTGTTTGAAGACTTAACAGCTATGTTTCTGACACTATTTGATGTTGAATTTTTATGGGACCTGGATAACAATGTAAGCTTTGTTCCCTTCGTCATCCCATGCTAGATGTATTAACATATATGGTTCAAACGAGAGAAAATTCTGTAACAAACTTTTGACTGACTTAGGGGAATGGTGCATTGTATAATAAAGTATGCTAATAATGAAGATTTGACCAATGTTTACGAGATGACCTGGTACTAGTTTATCTGATTTCCACACCATTCATCCCGAGATTTCCAATTTGTGCCAGATTTGTCACAATGGTAGATCTATCACAACAGTAGTAGTAGTGCATGACTAAAAGTAAGGCCTCAGTTTCATTGTTGGCTCGATGACAGCCATTATGACTCCATTTATATGTATTTGACCTCTAAACCTCGGATATTTTACTAACATAATATATATATTATTGGTCTCTATGTCTATCTTTGCATATTAAAATTTCCTCAAGGAAATAGAAATATACAGGTATACAACCTCCCTACTTCGAGGGATGGTAAGTAAGTAGAGGTGGGCTTTGTAAATGATTCTTTAGGTCTTCATTATTGATAGTATTTTTATTTTGGTGATCAGATTATCCACATATTTCTATTGATCTTCTCAAAAAATATAGAAGTAGCCAACCTTTGATAAGTCTCTCTTATATTGTTAAGTCTGTACACCATTTTCTTGTACGATGAATACTTTGTTTTCCTCATCATGCTCTTACACAAGGATCTAGTTATAGCCAAGTATACGTCTATATGTTGGGTCTCGAAAATTTTTCTTTTATTTTCTTTATTTTTATTTATTTATTTATTATTATTCTCGATTTATCAATTTATTTATTTGTCTACTTTAATTATTTTTATGTTGCCATAATTGATTTAATTATGAGTATATGTAT
>JANZLX010148858.1:0-17364 GCA_025531955.1 Erythroxylum orinocense
GGTTTTTGATGGTGAGAAAGAAAGAGAGCAAAAGACAAGGGAACAAGAAAGAGATGATGGAACTAGGCTTAGTATTGAGAGAAAACACAATCCATGGAGAAGAAGAGTGATACGCGAAGAAGAGAAAAAGAAAATCCCAAAACAAAACTGTAATTAGCTTTGAAGAGAGGGTGTCGTGAGAGAGGTCAAGGAGAGCTTAAATGAATGTAAACTTAGGGTATTTAACTAAATACATGGCTAAGAACTTGCTATGTGTCACAACCTCAAACATTAACCCTTATTTTCCTTCTTAATCAATCAATTTAAACCCAAGTCCCAATGAATAACACTTGTCCATAGCTCCTAAAGTCATGTATCCAATATTCCAATATTTGACAATAAATTCTACTACCAATTATCAATAGATCTGCCACTTGGCATTTTTTCTAGTCTAGAATTTACCCCAAAAAATTTCAGAAAAATTTTCTAAAATAATTTTCAATACCAATAACCCACAATTCTCAAAACAATCACATATATAGTCAATTATACCCGAATTGTCAATGAATGCATGTACAATTATTTTCATGTGCACAAATATCACTATTCACATGTATGTATATGCCACAATATGTATAAGCATGCAAA
Source organism: Erythroxylum orinocense (assembly GCA_025531955.1). NCBI lineage: Eukaryota > Viridiplantae > Streptophyta > Magnoliopsida > Malpighiales > Erythroxylaceae > Erythroxylum > Erythroxylum orinocense. The sequence goes on from JANZLX010148858.1 coordinate 628, forward strand.
TGCATTTCGAAACTCTCGATGATCACTTATATTGACTATTTTACCCTTCCCCTAGGTACCGGGATGTTACAACTGAACTACCTAAGTCTTGTCTCTATTAATTTTTCATTAATAATAGCTACTTTTGCTTTATCTCTTACCATCTCACTCCTAAGTTTATCTCTTCTAGTAAGGATACACATCTAACAGAGCATTCACATCTCAATCACCATTAACTTATAACTATGTGTATATTGGATGGGCCAACACTCTGCCCATATAGCATAATCGACCTAATTGCTAAACAATAAAATTTACCCTTAAAATTGAGTGATATATTCTTGTCACATAAAACTCCTAATATACCTCTCTATTTAAGTCATCCTGATTTGATACGATGACTTATATCTTTATCGATCTCTCCATTGCTTTGGATGATAAATCATAAATATTTAAAACACTTTTTCTGTGGTATAACTTTTTAACTAATCTTTATCTCTGCATCAGAAGTCACCCTATGACTTGAAAAGTTACACTCCAAATAATTAGTCATAGTCCTCCGTAATTTAATTTCCTTCGATTCTAACATCTCCCTACAAAGTTGTAACTTGAAATTAACACCTTTTTTGTCTCTTTCACTAGAACAATGTCCTCCACAAATAACATACATCAAAGTACATCCCTTTGGATATTCTTAGTGAGCTAATTCATCACTATTGTAAAAAAAAAGTGCTCAATGAGGAACCGTAATGTAGCCCAATATCGACAAAAAAATGTTATGTATCTCCTATTATCGTCCTTAATTTATTCTTTACATGTTAATACATATCCCTAATAACATGTATATAGTTCATAGAATCTCCCTTATCTTCCATACACCTCCATATGATTTCTTTATATTCCTTACCATACGCCATCTCTAAGTTAATAAAAACCATATATAGATTAAGTTGTCTTTTCCCGTAGTATTTCACTAATCTTCTAAGGAGATGTAAAACTTTTGTAATAGACCTGCCTAGCGTGAAGCCAAACTAGTTCTCTAGGATATGAACATCTCTTCACAATCATCTTACCCCATAATTTCATGGTATGACTAAATAGTTTGATGCCTTTATAGTTGTTACAAGTTTAGATGTCTCTTTTGTTCTCATATTAAGGAATTAGCATATTATGTCTCCATTCATCCAACGCTTTAGTGGACTTAAGGATCACATTAAAATGCTTGACTAGCCAAGTAAGACTCTCTTTGCCTAGGCTCTTTCATACCTATATGGCTATCTTATCAGGTCCTACTGCCCTTCCACTCTTTATTAAAATGAATCACACGTTAATATAGTAAACAATAATGAAATATAGATGCATAAGAAGGGGGGTTGAATTGTGTTAAGCTTTTTGTTAACCCCTTTTTGAAAACTTCTTTCAAAAACTAGTTTGTTTTCTAGAACTGATATTAACACGTTTGAAAATAATTTTCCAACACTTATGTATGTACATAATATTGTAAATCACAATGTAAAGAGTAAGAGAGTTTATAGAGTTTGACACAGTAATTTTTATACTGGTTCAACCCAAACCGTGGGCTACGTCCAGTCCTCAGATGCCTATCTAAGATTTCACTATCTATCAAAGTTTTACAAGTATTCTTTTCACCGAGCCTCTTCAGGTCTCAATACAGCAAGTATTCTTTTACTCTTAGCCTCTTCAGGCTATCTGTATCACAATCAGAAATTTTGAACTTGTTACAAACGACAAAATAATCTCTCAGAAATTTCGCACAGATCTTTGTCGCAATAATCTCTTCTACGTATGTACGTGTATGTATATCTTTCTATGTCTGTATATCTTTCATCTTCGACTTCGACCTCTTATTTATAGTCTTCGTCTTCAACTACTTCTTGATTCTTTAAAGAAACGGTTATTCAGTTGAGTCTTATAACTAACTCAGACTGACGCTTTCGTTTGCTTTTGCTTCCGTCTATTTTTGCTTCCGTCTGCTTTCGCTTCCATCTGCTTTTGCTTCCGTCTGATTTTGTTTCCATCTGCTTTCGCTTCCGTCTGCTTTTGCTTCCGTCTGCTTTTTGCTTCCATCTGCTTATCTGCTTAGCTATCGTCTAATTTTTGCTTCGTCTGGTTTTTCAGCTTAGCTATCGTCTGCTTTTCAGCTTCGTCTACTTTTTCTTAACTTCCGTCTGCTTTTCTTAACTTCTGTCTGCTTTTCTGCTTCCGTCTACTTTTGCATTTCGCTTGTTCTTAGCTACCGTCTGCTTTTGCTTTGTCTTATTCTTAACTTCCATCTGCTTTTTCATTTCACTTGTTCTTATAGCTTCCTTCTGCTTTTCCATTTAATTTGCTTGTCATCAAAACTTAATATTCGTAAAGTCATTTTGACTTAACATTTATCTCTCTCAAAGCTATTTTAATTTCTTCCCTTGTAATGTGTCACCAAGTAAACCATCTAGGCTCATTCCAAATGGAAGCTCCAGAAGTTTCATTAATGTACACAAAAGTTCATTTATGTTGTTTATTTATATAGATTATGCTATACACATTTGTATACTTTTGAGCTTAGATAAATAAGATCATATTCTTTTAGAATATATGTGTGTGACATTAATTAGACAAATGAGCTTGGTTTAAAATCAACTTTAAAAATTAAATGAAATGAAAAAAATTTTATTTTAATTATGTTTGTATGTGAAGAGTACACAATCTAGGTAAGTAAAAATTCATTAAAGCATTCTTTAATAAAATTTACCACATTTTAAACCAAGGTTATCAGCCCATTAAGATTGTTTTTCTTTTATTTGTTCAATTTCATTTAGTTTGGACCTAAGCTCGTTAAGTTTATTTTTCATTGACCACTTTGCTAATCTTTTAAAGCTCATAGGCCTAATATATTTTAGTCCTTTTCAGTTTTCATTGTTGATTCTTTAGGCTTTTTACATTTCATTTTAACTGAAAAATATTTGGATTCAATCTCTTTTCTTTTAATAATTCAAAATAAAATATTTGTTCCCTAAAAATGGTAGATTACCATTTTGTTTTCATTTTAGATAGTTGAGTTCATCAATATCTTTTAGAAAAATTATTCTATTAAATCCTCACTAAAATGTCTAATTCTATATTTTTTAAGTTTTTCATCCTTTTAAATAAAAGTTCTCTCCTTCAATTAAGAAGTTCATTTCATATCTTTTATCATCTTTTTTGTTCAAATTGCATTGTGATATAAATTAAGTTCATTCTTTTAAACCAAAATTAAAAAAAATTATATTCAAAGCTTACAATTTAGGGATCTCTAACATTTGTTCTTAACACATAATTAAAACCATAAACTCTTAAGCTTTATTCTTAAGTTTTAAATTTTATTTTTTAATATCAATTCAAGTGTTTTTTAAGATATGAGATAAATCTCAAACTTTTAGATATCCAATCACACGTGTTATTCTTTAATTAACTTTTTTTATTCACTTCACGCTTAAGTTTATTTTCAAATATTCTTAAAATTTTTAAAACCTTCTTCAAAGCTATACTTAACTAGGTGAAATAAGATGCCTAACACCTTCATTCTTACAATTAGACCTATTATCTTATCTTTTTAAGACTTTTTAGTTCTTTTTCTATAGTTTTTTTTGTCTTTCTTTAATATGGCATATTGATAACTATTTTAAATAATTATTTCTACAATTAATCTCATCTTTGTTTAAGACATCGTGAGCATATGGGCAATAACATGCTTTATAAGAATGTTGAGTTTATGTTGAGAACTTAATAATGAAAGCAAAATGCAAGAGTGACCACCTTCAAGAATTACTTCACATGTTTTGAAAGGGTACAATGATTTCAAATAAAGATGAATCTTAATTATTCTTCCTTCAAAGTTTCATTTGGAAAGTTTTTAGACTTCGTTATTCCTCATTCAGGTCTTGAGATTGATTAATCCAAGATCCTTTAAGAATTTGGCTAATCTCGCACGCAGGAAAATAAATAAGATCTAATATCTCATGTTGATCTTTATTTATTAAATACCTCATATTTAACTATAAAGCTTCTCAAACTTCTCAAACGTGATTAAAATATTTTTCTCTTCAATTTGTTCTTTATGTGTGAACCATTAGGTTCCAAATAATGTTCCAAATAGATTTCCCTTGTAGGGTCACTTTAGTGAACGTATTCTGTAACAAATACCCATACATTTATTTAATTATCTTCATACTTTAACCTATGAGATCAACTACTTCCTTCATATTTAATTATACCTCATATTTAATTAAATATATCCCATGTTTAATTATAAAGCTTCTCAAACTTCACAAACTTGATTAAAATATTTTTTTCTCTTCAATTTGTTCTTTATGTGTGACCCATTAGGTTCTAAATATGTTGGCAACAGATACAAATTATAACCTAAAATCATAATTAGAACTTAATAAATAAACTCTTTTAATTTATCTTTAATTTTCTAATTAAACAATGTATATCTATAGATCAAGGTTGGCGACTAGCAATACATCGTGACCACCCAAATATCTAAAAATGCCAAAGTGGTTTTGATTAAGCTTTCTGTGCATGATTTTCTTATATAATTTAATCTTTTCACCATACAACGTTTCAATAAAAAATAGAAAATGAAGTTAATATATACTTCATTTGATTTTAGTTATGTTAGTTCTCTACCATTAATTATTGATTAAATCAATAACATTTGTAAACTGCTTTACAAAGTGTCATTCTACCTTGGCCAAAGAGTTTCTATATTAATACTAATTAAGAATAATGAAATATTCTCTCTAATTACTTTAGGGTAACAAATCCTTTATTGTTTACTTAACTTCCTTTGTATAGTTCATGCTATATCCAATGACTACCGATCAAGCTTTCCTTAACTATAATAAATATTATCAAAACATAACAATCTCTTTACAAAAAAAATTTGGGGATCTCAAGTCAAAGGATTGCCCATATAATCATACAATCATCATAATGAGAATTTTCATGGACATACAAGTAATGTTCCAAATGGATTTCCCTTGTAGGGTCACTTTAGTGAATGTATTTTGTAACAAACACCCATACATTTATTTACTTATCTCCATGATTTAGGCTGTGAGATCAACCACTTCATTCATATTTAATTATGCCTTATATTTAATTAATTATACCTCATATTTAATTATAAAGCGTCTCAAACTTCACTAACTTGATTGAAATTTTTTTCTCTTCAATTTGTTCGTTCGGTGTGACTCATTAGATTCCCAAATATCATGGCAATAGATACAAATTATAACCTTAAGTATCTTCATACTTTAGCCTATGAGATCAAGTACTTCCTTCACAAGAAAATATGTATTGTGTTCATGCTCTATTAATGTCCAGTCTCAATAGACTAATCACTAGGAACAATTAAAGGATAATACATTAATGCAATATGAATCTCATAATTATAATCTCATCATAATTTCATTTTCAATGTATATTTATCTGACATACTTTATTATATAAATCTGAAAATGTATAAGATAAAGAATTCCTTTAAATTATATAGTCATTAAACTACAAATAACTGATTAGTTGTAAGATATAAACCAGCAATTTGCCACTTGTACTAAGCCAATCGTTTTAAGTATCTTACACCATTTAACCAAATGATATTTATGTTACTACTAAGACAATAATATAGTGAAAGAATTATACAAGATTCTCTATAATAAGCACTTGCTTAAATTTTACAACTTTCATTAATTATCATCATAAAGAAATTACCTAAATACATACTTGGATCTTTAACGAGACCTTAGCTCCTTTTTGCATACCTAATGGCTTTAATGTTTTACAGTATATTACTATTTGAACCATGTAAGGAACTATAGAAAATTCAATAAAGAACTTCTAATCCTTATAATTATTTCCACTAAATGAAAAATGTATAATAGCTTAATTATTAACCATTATTACATTGGAATCTTTCCAATCTTAAAATACTATTTTTCTAAGCAAAATATACCTTAATCAGGATTTACTTCTAAATTTAATATCCACATAACCTTGAACTCAAATATCAATTCATATATAGAATAATGTATATCTTCAATACTTCACAAGTATCAGATATCTCAAATACCAAAAATCCTTAGTACAATATCTACATATTTAGAGTAGAATATGTTAACAATTTCCAATATATCTTTATTGATCTAATTTTTAGAGTTAAGTTGTTACCTTTTCATATTCAATATATATTGCTCTTGGACAAATATGTTTTCATTAATTGAAATATCAATTATTGCTCCCTTTATAGGCAATATGTCTTTGCATACTCCTACTAAAGAGAAAAACTGTACACCCACTAACATTTTTGTAGACATAATAAATTAACAATCATCTATAAAATAAATTCATTGATTTCATCATGAAAGTGAATCTTTCAGAGACTTGTGGCCTTTCAACTATATACCAAACAAACCAATAAAAGAACTAGTTCCAATTAGATATATTGTCAAAGGACTTAAACTTTTCACATTTCATATTACTTCCGCAATTCATCTTAAGAATCATTCTCTTATAAGTGTACATTGAAAACAAACAATTTATTCAATGGGTTTATAAGATTAGATCTAACCTTTTGGACATCCATAACCTTTTATTATCCAATTTAATTGTAATCTTATTAGATAATACATGCTTCAACTAAGCATCATATTCCTAAATCATTAACTTTGTCTCTTTTAAAGCCTCAACGTTTTATATCTAATATAAAATCTTTCTAATTTATTTAGTTATAACTACTAAAGATAATTTATAATACTAGGAATAGCTATAGAAGAAATAAATATTGCATCATACAATATCTCATACAGTATATTCATCCTTACACAAATCCATTCTCTTATATACTAATTTAACAATTCAATACCTTTATTATCCTTTCGCTAAAGCACTATAAGAAAACAAGCATTCTGCGACGTTTTTAAAACGTCACAGAATGTCCCAAAAATGTCGCAAAATTTAAAAAATGTCACAAAAAACGTTGCAAAATGTGGTGTAGGTAAAAGCTTTCTGCAATGTTTTATGTAAAACGTCACTAAAAGTTTGTACATTTCACGACGTTTAAAAAAATGTCACTAAAAGTTTGCACATTTCGTGACGTTTTAAAAAACGTCACGGATTGTCTAACATTCTGTGACATTTTTAAAACGTCACAGAATGTGAAGGAATCCACGACATTTTTTGGAAACGTCGCAGAATGTCTCTTGTGACGTTTTTAAAAACGTCACAGAATGTCTTTTACGACGTTTTTAGAGTTATTTTCCTTCAATTATTAATTTTTTATTTTTCAAAAATAATTTAAATTTAATAATTTTTCAATTTTAATAATTTTTTAAATAACAATTTTTTAATCTTATTTGTTTAATAACTATTCAATATTATTTATGAATTTTATTTAATAATTCTTCAATTTTTAATATATCATTAATTTTAATAATTGTTCATTTATTATTTAATTACAATTCATAAACATGACATAATACACTGATTAATATCAAAACTAAGGGAAGAAACATTTGAGATTATGGAAAAAATAGAGGGACGGAGATACAATTAAAGCTTCGTTAATATCTGCATCTGCAATGAACTGGCAATAAATCCACAAAAACCATCATATCGTTTATCATATCTCCTATAGAGACCAAATTAAAGCAACCCAAATATCGAGTAATTGATCAAGATACTAATATAAGAACATAAACATTCTTGTATCTATTAAGTCCACCAGATAATCGGAGTCCACGAACATTCTATTAAGTCTTGTCATGCGAAGTTTTGAATTGTCTTCCTCTAGCTTATTTACTCTGTTTCTTGAATCTGCAAGCGTCCTTTCAGTTTGTGTAAGCTTGGCTAAAATATCTTCCTTTTCCCTCTTTAATGCCTATGTTATTTTGTCTGCATCTTGAAAGAAACAAAGGCTGGTTACTTTATACATACATGTTATACCTTAACAACATTAATTCATGAAAAGTAAAAGACTTCTTAGCTATTCTTTTCAAAAACATAAATTGCGCTAACATAGAGATTCAACTTCTAATGTAAAAACATACCTGTGTAGAGGATGACCTTGTTTTATTGAATATGCCAATTCCTTACACATTAACTTATTCTATTAAATCTGCCAATTCCTTACACATTAATCCCTGAAAAATTAAGAATTAATTAGATACACAGTCTCATTAATAAATATTTGTAAATGAATTATGTACTCACCCATTTTGGATGCTCTTCTTCTTTTATGCCAGCGATGACCATAGAGCTTTAGAACTTTAAGGAATTTCTCATGCTCTTCTTCCGTCCATTTTTCCCTTTGCTTTGTCATGGTATAAGGTTTTCTCACCACTATGATATATATACTATGGATGCAGGCAATTGAGAAAAAACATGAAATGTCAAGAATCATAAAGGGCTTGATAACTATGATCAACCACTCACAAAAATAAGTCAAGGGACACATGCTTCAATAAGGAAAAAGCATCAAGTCAAAGGACTAAAAACATGGTTGTTTTAGATAAAAATTAGATAAATGGTACACATAAAGCCCATTGCTCAACAAGTACAAACACTTAATGAACATGAGACATGTCCTATAATATACTCAAAAGCAAGAATTTCAGTACAAATCTTAATTTATTGGCATATCCCAATACATGAAAAATCTTCACCTATTGACACCAAAAGAAAAAAAAACTTTAAGATTCTTGAAGCTTAGATCATTTAACTAAGATATGTTGATTTTTTTAAACTTATAAATAAATCAGTGAACCAGGTGTTGTATCCATTATTATCCTCCTCTTCCAAGTATTCTAACAAATTGAAGAATTTCCAGATCTGTCCAACATTACATAAACATGTAGCTGCTACTTCTACTGTTGTTATCATTATAATGCTATGTTCAATATGCAACCTAAAACATAATAAAGATTGTCGAGATAACAACAATAACTATGAGATTAAAAGATTAAAATGCAAGTCATCGACATCTTTTTAATGTAGCAATATTCCACCAGTGATATAGTAACCACTTGTGGACAAATTTGTTACCTGAACTGTACTTGGATGAGAATTTGTTAGGGGAAGAGGATGATGAGAGAAAGCTATGAAGCAAAAAAATTGCAGCGATCAAGTTCAGGACGGTGATTAGGATCGTAGCGTTCTTGAAGGACAATCTCAACCTCCCCGATTGCCAATGCTACTCACAGTACAGAAATTTTATGATATTTCAATGAAATGACATAAATGCTAAAGTCTTCGGCACATTTAAAATACATTGTCTTTTTAAAGTCCCCTCCAATAGCAAATAATACTTACTTTGTGTCCCAGAAACCATATCATCAAATCCAGAAACATCTTCCACCGGAGCAGCCACTGATCTCACTGCCATAAAAGGAAAAGAAATGTTCATTTCCAGTGAAGATAAGATAATTATTGATTCAACAATTCCATATGAGTTATATTCAACAAAATAATTCCAATTCAATCACTAAAATCCTGAAATAAGAAAAGCAGATAAAGCAATGAAATAAGACTACAAATATCATTTATGAGAACGAAAGCGATATTATATAATGAGACATCCTCGGTTAATCAATCATAACAGAAACCAGAGAAATTTACTGATTAGATATTAACATGAAGAGAAATCAACCATGGTTGACCCAAAGAAAGAGGAGATATAAAGCCCTAATTTTATTTTTATGCTTCGATATTCTTATTCAGCCAAATCGAAAGCTTGAAGATCACAGTACTAAACTTAAAACTAGCAACTAACTCAAATGGAGTAGTATCTTTTGGAAACTTAACTCTCATGGAAACTTAAAAAATGGAAAAGGAGTAAAGTTCGAACATTTGAAAAAAAAAGCACCAATCTTTAACCAGAAAATGTTGAAGCAATAACCAGAGCATCCATGGATTTCAATAACAATCCCAAGAAAAAAGAAAAAATAGGGCCAGAAATGAAAGTTACAGAAAAAAAAAGAACAGAAAGCTTAAGCACTGAGGCCATACCTCATGATGTTGACTCTCAAATGAGCCCTAAGCTCAATGAAGAGTTCGTGCATTTTCCCAAGATCGGTGGCGTTTCCATGAGAATACAAGAGGGTGAATCTGGCAAATGGGTGCTCACAGTGCATTTGCCCAAGATCTACGATTCTACCTGCAAATTTCGAGAACAATAAAAATCTATTTAATAAATTTTCAAAATGCTTTTGAAACCATATTTAATAAATTCACTTTGTCGCTATTCTTCATAATAAATCAAAAGAACAGCCTAAAAATAGAATCAAACGATGGGTCACCAGAGGAGTTCTCGGAGAAACTTTACGAGTATCAACCACCTACAATCGCCGAAGACAAGAAGAATTAGGTGGTTTCCGGTGAGAAAAAAGGGAGGTTTCCGATTAGAAGTTGAGAGATGGGTTGTGTTTGGTGATGTTTGGACCTTTAGAGAGAGAGAGACGATTCCTTGCTTTTGTCCTGTGCTTTCGTGTAGCGCAAAATGAGTGAAATCTTTTTCTAACAAAAACAATTTGTGTTCTGTACTTAGAAACATTTTCCAGGGAATAGCATGAAACAAAAAACCAAAGAAAGGTTCGAACCTAGCAAATAGGATGAAAACAGAGCAGTAGGTATTAGAGCGTATCTCTAGAATCGCGAGCGCAGAGAACCAGGGGTGAATTTGAGAGGGAGATTTGAAATTGTTGAAGGAACAGGGAAAGAGGGAAAGTACCAGTCAGAATGCAGTCGTAAACGAAAAAATTTCAAAATGAAACCAAAGCAATTGTTTTAATTAATTTGTTGTATAAGGCTTAAGCGACGTTTTATTCAACAAAACGTGGCTAAAGTTATTTTGTGACGTTTGAATAAAAAAACGTCTCAAATGATGGTATAAATTTGTGACGTTTTTTTAAACGTTGTAAAAAATTGAAATTTTTTGTGACGTTTTTTAAACGTCACAAAAAATCTTTACAATTTGTGACGTTTTATCAATAAAACGTCACAGATTGTATTATTTTTTTGTAGTGAGAGGGAAAGGAGAGTGCGATGAATGATGGCTTTCTTCAATTTACGCAGATTATGAGACGACGTCGTTATGAGGGGCGGGAGATTAAATTCATAAAACTTTGTCATCTTGCTCAAGCGGGTTTTGGGGAGGAAGGCTAATTTCCTGGCCTTTCCTTTGGCCTTTCCTGATGTGTAACTCTCCAAGACGTCGTGGATAGTACTTTCCCCCGTCCTACTACCAAAACGACGCATAAAACATGGCTTTTCCACGACATCTGCATCCAACGTCGCCGAATTTTCCCACCTCTCCTGACGTCTAAAAAGACGTCGCAAAAGCCGCCTACATTTCATGACGTCTTCTACGAAGACGACGCGAAATGCTTGTTTTTTTTGTAGTGATGGATCGTTCCTATTAGGATTATGAATACTAGTAATTATCCTTCTTTTTATTATCTAAGTGAAAAATATTGGAGATCGTAATTCATTAAAATTAAAATTAAAAAAAAACTAAAATAAATCAACATAGTTGGTAAACTACAATTACAGTTGCAATAAAAAACAATCAATAAAATAATAGTATCTATAATTCAGATCCCCTTTGGACTTCTCATGTAATCATGACTTTAATCAATTTAGTTTAAAGTTTATTGGACCATGAAAATTTGTCAATTATACTAATATCTTTCTCAAGCCTATTAACACCTAATCTTAAGTTGACTCATTGAACTCTTCTTCTAATTAAAACTCATAAAATTGCATTAATTGATTTATGAATTCAACTATTATGTTTGAGCTAATCTAGAAGATTTGTATTGACCTATCTCTTATTTTGCATGTAATTCCTTTCAATTATGTTATATCTATTTATACAAAAGATTTTTCAATCTCAATTGTATAACATCAAACATGAATCAACATGTTGACAATATTAATTTAAAAATAACAAAGAATTTATAATTGAATCTCAATAAAACTAAGGAATAAAACAAAACAAAACAAAATTATTACAAGGTCTATCCGGAGATTCATCTCAATCTTTAGTTATATGTTTTCTCCTACTTTATCTTTACTTATGGATTCGTCTGTATAAAGGGAGTATCATGCTCAAGATTTTCTTCAGGCACTGCTTTTGCTTGCATGGGGTCATCTGGCTATTGAGGATTCGACAGTAATGTATGGCCTTTTATAATTGGAGGTAGGAGCATAAGTCTTAACTGATTAATGATCTGCATAAGGACCTCCTCTAACCATCGATCGTGCACCTATAGTCTTGCCATCCACCTTGCCAGATCTATATATCCCTCTCAAATGGTTCGCTCCACCCTCAAGATCTAACACATATGCTGCTCCAACTGAGCGATCTTGAGTTGGTCTAGATGTGGAGGTGTATAAGGTCAATCATGAGTGCCTATACTTGCTAAAGAGTCATATTATAACTCAGGTGTCACTAGAGATTGTGGTGGGGGAGCATCCTATTTGGGTTACTATTCCATATATTAGGGCAATCCCTTTCAACTTAATTTGTCTGCAAATATGGGCTTCTGATCTCCTAGAGTATAAGTTAACCCTCATTGACTTTGCCTCATTTAGATTATCCCCATCAATCTTAGAGTGTCAAAACTTACAGGTACCATGCGACGCAGCAGCCTCATCTTAGGTAGCCGCTCTAGTAGACCCGTGACTTTAATTAATCTGGCAATGTATGAGCCCACACAGATAGCTCCCACTCTAGCATCATATGGTTGGTGTGAAGAACCAAGCTAAGGCATAACATTATTGTATAAGGGATGATACTCAATGTTTATGTTAAAATTTAATCTATAAAGTCTACGAAATTGTGAAGAAAATCAGTCTTGAAAATTATGTACAAAATTAATCTAAAAAGCCTAGTAAAGTATGTGTAATTAATTATAAAGAAATATTTTATATGAATCCAAAGTCCAAAATGACAAAAGCTAGGAAGTAAAATAAAAACTGGGAAAAATATCTAACATATTTTGTAAGTCACCACTGACTTTCTAAAGCTATAAATAGGCCTAAAATGTAAGCTACTAAAGTAAGAAAAAGAACATTGTCAGCATATTGCAAGCCAAAGTAATAAGCTCTTTTTATAAAAATCCTTCTCTACCCCTCTCACATCCCTAAAATCTAATAGTGTCATTATAGTAATTTTGGTCTTTTTAAACGTCTTTCCTTGCTTCTTTCCAACTTTCGACTATACCTAAAACCTTAATTCCAAGTTTTAATAGGGAATTGTATAATAATTGGAACGTTTAAATGAAGACTCTATTTATCTCGCAAAACTTATAGGATGTTATAGAGAGTGGTTATGAAGTGTCAACAAGGCAAAAAGAATCAGTTATGGATAGAAATACAATAAAAGGAGTTCAGGAAAAATGAGCAAGATGATGCCAAGGCCTTGTTATTCATCCAACAAGGAGATTTTTCCATGGATTATGGAAGCAAGCAATGTAAAAAAAAAAGGTGTGGGAGACACTTAAAAAGAAGTTCAAAAATATAGAAAAGGTAATATCCTTCAAACTCCAATCCTTATAGAAAGATTTTGACACATTCTTATCACAGGAAGATGAATCATCACAATCTTTCTTCTGTTATATCTCTAATATCTTTAATCAAATTAAAATTTATGAGGACACCTTAGAAGCTAAGAAAATAAAACAAAAATGTTAAGAAGTCTTCTTACAAAATATGATCATATTGTGGCTGCCATAAAAGAATCTAAAGATTTATCAAAACTCTCTCTAGTAGAATTAATGGGCTCTATAGAAGCTCATGAAGCTAGACTAAAAAGATTCGGGCTACCATTAGAGCAAGCATTCTAAACAAAAATAAATATGTCCAAAAATGATGGATATAAGAAAAATAGGCACGGGAAAAATTCTCAAAGAAGAGGAACACTTACTAACGATGGTAGGGGAAGAGGAAAGCAAGAGAGCAATCATACATCAAGCTTATATTATAAATTGTGTGAAAATAATTATGAAACAAAAGATTGTCGATACAAATGCAAAATATGAAAATACATCGTCATTACGAAAAAGATTATTGGTACCAATAAAAGGAAGAAGTAAATTTCTTAGTAAATAATGAATCTTTTGATTATACAATATCCTCATAAGAATTGAGGGAAGTACACTAATAGTGCTTGTTCAAACCACATGATAAAGAACAAAAATTACTTTGTGCAATTAGATGAAATTTTGAAAGCCCAAGTTACACTTGTTGATGGAAATATTTTCATATTTTGCATTTGAAAAATACATCCATGATATTTTCTATATATCAGTCTTTGCTGAAAATCTATTATGTGTAAGTCAATGTATTTGCCAAAATTATAAGGTTATCTGTAATGTCCTGTCTCCTAAATTGTTAAGGGTTAGAACTTTAGAAGATTAAGTGCATGTATATTGTATTAATCAATGAAATATTTCAGGATGCTTGGATATGATATTGATACATTAGAATTAAACTAGAAATTGATGGATTTAAGTTAGTGATTTGGAGTTAATTGTTAAAAATTGGAAGTTTGAGAAGTCAACGTGTAAATTGGCTTAGTAAAATTCCTAAATGGTAAAATTGGAGACAAATGGCACTTTATATTTGTGACAAGTGGAACTTTATATTTGTGACAAATGGCCCTTTAAATTTGTGACAAATGGCACTTTAAACTTGTCACATGTGGAGCTTTAGAATGGTGCCATGTAGCTTTACAAATGATGACATATGTAGCCTTACAATTGGTGACATGTGTAGCCTTATAAGTAGTGAAATATGGAGACTTAAATGAGTGACATATGAAGCCTAAAGTTAGTAACACATGGACCAATAGAATAGTAATATATGGACTAATAGAAGGATAACATATGGATCAATAGAATAGTGACAGATGGACTAATGAAATAGCGACACATGGATTAGTTTGACTTTCTTTGAACTTTCTAGATAAAATAAATGTAAAAGGAAACATAAGGGAGAGTGAGGGTAGAGGGAGAAAAACCAAAAATGAGAGAGAGAAGGAAAGAAAAAAGGGAAGAGAAGAGGGGAAGGAAAGAAGTTACCAAAGTAAGTCAAAATTTTGGTTTCAATTTCATCTTCTTCTTTCGATCTGTTTTACATATCTTTAGAGCATGAATTTGAAGAAAATAAAAGAACAAAAGTTGTAGATATAGGTCTTAGCTTGACCTCTATGAAAGTAGCTTGATAAAATAGTGACTAAAGTTGAGTTATTCTTGTTTCCTTAATACTGCCCGTGACAGACCCCTATGTAGGAACCTTGTATTATTTCTTAATTTTTTAGGGCTTTAGAACCTGAATTAATCAAAGTATAAAACATGAAAAATGATTATTGATGTCTTATTAATGCTTCTGTAAAAATGGCTTGGAAGATGTCTTGATAATGATTTATTGTTATTTGAGCAGTGGTTGCCAACCTGTTTCTTACCAAAAAATAAGTCAGAATTTGGATGGGGATTGTATTCTAAAGGGAGATGTTGTTCATGTAATTTTTAGATATATTAAGACTAATAGAAGTCTAGTTTTAGGGGACATAAGAATCATGGTATTTGGAGTTTTCTAGAGAGAGTTATGATTAAAGAAGATAGCTTCTTCATAAAGGAACACTGGGAAGAAAAGGATATAAACATCACACTTAAGGATTGCATACATATTTTCGCTATTCTTTATCAGTGACTAATGTTCATATGCATATCTAATAGGCTCTCAAAGTGATTGTCAACACCCAGATATTGTCAAGACATCGAGGCAATAACTTGTTGGAGTGTTATGAGAGTTAACCTAGATGTTTCTCACTATGATTCATTTATTTTGGTTAAATTTCATTTTTTGAATTGTTACTTATATGATTGTTATAATTTCGGACATTGTTGGTCAGAGGAGTTTGATACTCAGGACTGTATGGAAGTGTTTTCAAATTGAATGTCAATTGCTGATTATATGATTATCCTTAAAATGATTATTTGATTCAAATTGAATATGAATTCTAGATAATCAGTTACACTGATGAAAGCAAATGATGTGTGAGATGATTGATATCAATGCATTTGACATTCATGATGAGTTAATAAGAGTTACGATCAAAATAAAAAACACGTAAACATTCAAGGCAAAATGCTCGTAATCAGGACCTAAGGCTCATAATGTGATATCAGGGCTTAATGCTCGTAATTTGAGATTAGGGCTTAATGTTCGTAATGTAATTAGGACTATAATGCTCGTTAAGCTGGTCAACAGAAAATTGTTTGAAACCCGGGGCGTGAATTGACATATTTGATCACAACAAAAAGAAATGAGAAATAAAGAACATGTGCATTTGCATATATGATATGTTCTAATTGAATCAAAATGTTGCAATACATTTGGATATCATTGGTAATGTGATGTGATGATTAGAACTGTTCTATGTGATATGATTGTTGATGTGCAATAATATATTGCTGGAATTGTCCTCTATGGTATGACTTACGTCATTACATCTATGATGGTTTACTCACTGAGTTCGTAAACTCATCAAAATTGCAATGTTATTTTTTGGTCCAAGACAGATTTAGCTAGTCTAGTTAGAGTGTAACTTCTGCATTTAGACATAAGTGAATGGTCAGGATTAGTTGTACCTGTAGATATCTCTAATTATTTTGCATCAAGAATAAAATTGTCACATTATCTATATGTATA
>JANZLX010148979.1:0-17321 GCA_025531955.1 Erythroxylum orinocense
TTGTAAAATACAAGGCTTTAGTCACATTTCAAGTATTATAAGTTCAAATATTTTATGTATTTTGGGATTTTGAGACATTCATGTATTGTGGCTTGAAATGCCATTAAATATTTGTAAAATTGTTTCTTTTGATGTTATTGAATTATGAATTATGTATGGATGATGTTGAGTCGACTTATGAATTTATGTATGGATGATGTTTAGTTGAAACTAGGTAAACTTAAAGAAGTTATCAAATTAAGGTGATAAATTTTGAATACAAATTGATGTTATATATATATAAGTGTGATGTTATGGAAAAGAAAGATTGGAATTATGAATGATGAGATGCAGTTGAGTGTGATGAATCAAATGAGTTGAGATTTGAGAGTTTAATGGAATTAATTTGGTATTTGAATGGTTAAGAAGTGATAATGCATTAGAAGAATTGATTTTAGGAAGATTATGAGTAAAGGGATGTTAGAAAAGATGTAGGAACAAGCCCAAAGGTATCTCTGCTTTTAGTGGCGACTTCGTCGCGGCGAAGCCAAGCTTTCTCCATGACGAACTTCACCTGAAGGGGTCTATGGAGTTACCCTCCCATATGTTCATCGTGGTACCCGCCACATCTCTGAAGGTTTTTACATTCGAAATGAAAGGTTTTCGACAGTATTACGCTCACGGTTTTGCATGAGGTCTTGGAGTTGGACTCTGAAAACGGGGCCCAACAGTTATGCTATGAAAGCTCACGTTTTCATAACCATAAGAGTTAGAATCAGAACATCAGGATCCAACAGTTGTGGTATCAGAGACAGAGGTTGGGCTCCAAAAATTGAGTCTAACATGTGTGGTATCAGAGCAAGAGGTTGGGCTCCGGAAACGGATTCAACAGAAATAAGATGTATCAAGATCTGAAGCAGCATTATTAGTGGTCAAGTATGAAACGGGATGTTGTGGAATATGTAGCTAAATGTCTGACATGTCAGTAGGTTAAAGCTGAAAACTAGGTTCCATCTAGTTTTTTACATCCTCTTTCTATTCATCAATGGAAATGGAATAACATTACTAAGGATTTTGTCACTGGACTTCCTTTCACTCAAAGGAAGCATGATGTGGTATGGGTGATTATATGCAAGTTTACTAAATTTTCTCACTTTTTGCTTGTTTGTCTTGATTATTCTTTGGATAGGCTTGTAGAGCTATATGTTAATGAGATAGTGAGATTGCATGGAGTACCGTTATCTATCATTTCTAATCGCGATCCTCGATTTACTTCGAGATTCTGAAAAATTTTATAGAAGGCTCTAGGAACTCAAGTTAAGTTCAGTACTACCTTCCATCCCCAGACAGATGGACAATCTAAACGAGTTATATAGATATTAGAAGATAGGTTACGGGGTTATGCATTAGAGTTTCCAGGAAGTTAGGATAATTATCTGACGCTGATGGAGTTTGCTTACAACAACAGTTATTAGACAAGCATTGGCATGGCACCTTATGAAGCACTGTATGGTAGGTGTAGAACTCCTATATGTTAGACTGAGTTAGGTGAAAACAAGATTATCGGGCCTAAAATTGTGAAAGATACTGAAGAAAAAATTCTGATTATTCAACATAGGTTGAAAGCTGCCAGTGATAGACAGAAGTCTTATACTGATCTAAAAAGGAGGGATATTGAATATAAGGTAGTCAATAAGGTGTTCTTAAAAGTTTCACTGTGGAAGAATGTACTTTGATTCTGTAAGAAGGGTATACTTAGTCCGCGATACATTAGTCCTTATGAAGTTCTTAAAAGAGTCAGACCAGTAGCTTATCTTTTGGCTATTCCTAAAGAATTGACCAAGTTACATGATGTGTTTCATGTTCTATGTGTAAGAAGATATCGGTTGATGTGACATAAGATTCCCGTGCAAGAAATCCAGGTACAACCTTATTTGTCGTATGAAGAAGGGCCAGTTTCTATCTTAGCCCCAAAAGTCAGACAATTTAGGAATAAGCAAATCCCTTTGGTAAAAGTACTTTGGCAACACCATAAACTTAAGGAAGCAACATGAGAACCTAAAGAAACCATGAAAACTTAGTATCTGCAACTATTCGGATCATGTAGGAAATTCGAGGACAAAATTTCTTAAGTAAAGAAGAATTGTAACACCCCACGTTAAGGGATAGAATATTGAGGAATTAACAACGCATTGTATGCTTTTCATAATTTAGTATTTACTGATATACACATATGTATTTTTGAAATATACAAATAAATTATGCATGCATACATTTACATTTTTCCAGGTAAAATGGATTTTTAAATGCGATTAAATTATGGAAAATTTATTTGAAGACTATTGGTATTATTTTGGAATTTTAGGGAATTTTAGGAATTTTTGGGATATTAAGAAAAATAGACAAACGACATTATGACATGTAGCAATTCTATTTAGGTGACAAATGGCTCACATGCAATTTAGCCATGTGTCAAGGAAAACATGTAAGCACGTGGTTTTGAAAGACAAGGCTCCGTAGCTTTATTGTTATTAAATTTTTGCTTTGTTTTGTATTCAACACCGAAACCTTGTTCTTTACTGTCAAAGCTGGGATTTTTCTTAAGAAACAAGTAAGTTGAGTAATACTGATTGCATATAGCTGAAAGAGAAACTTAGTGAAGTAGACATAACAGAAAATGTGGTGTAGAACTGTATGGCTTTAAGTTCTATTTTGGTTGATTGATTACTACTGTTAAAAATTTACAGTAGAGAGAGAGAGTTAAAGATGGTAAAATACGTGTATAATCGATTTTGGTGTTTTGAATAAAAACTTGTATTTAAGTTGTTTTGGGACTAAGTTGAGTTGATATGGAAGTGAATTAGAGGGATAAATGTAAGGGTATAAGTTTGTGATGAGGGATTAAGTAGAAGAGAGAAAGAAGATGGAGAACACTTCTACAAAAATCTAGAGAATTAAAGTGCAAAAATCGTGATTCCACTGTAGAAGATGGTAGTGCATAATCAAGCTTTCTGATACTGAACAATTCTGCCTCTTTTTGTTATAACTTTGTCGTTCAATCTCCAAATAACTTGAAAATTGAACCAATAGACTCATAAGAAATTGTTCTTTCTTTTAATAAAAATTTAGAGCCATCTGAATTGATTAGAAAAAGATTAATTGACTCAAAGTGAGGGTATGTACTAGAATATTATAAATTGGAGATATTATAGTGAACATGCTTCGATATTATGATTATATATTAATCGGTAGATTTCCAAATTGGTTATATTATATCCTGTGGTTATTGAATAAACTGTATTGATGTAGGCTGAATTAGACGAGGTGTCTGCACTAAATTTGTAGCTTATTCTCTTAGCTTTAAATTGGTACAAAGTTTGTAATTTTTAGATATTATAATTGAGAGATACATGATCATACTCTAGTCAAAATTTCAAATGTATGCAGTCTGTGGTATTTTGAGCCAAGATCATTGAATAATAAACAAAATTGTATGAACTTGGTATCATTGGAAACTTAAGACTTGGGAGAATAACTTTCTAGAAGGAAGTGTTATCAAATTCCCTCACCTTCCTGATGAGAATAATTGAGCAAAGTGAACCTGAAAGTTGGTTGTGAGATAAATTTGGATTGAGAAATTGAGTATGGTTTCACATGATTGATAATATGACTAGGTTAAGGATAAGAAACCCAGAATTTGTCATGAATATGCATCATACATATTCAGTATACATGAACGTGCATAAATGATTTCATAATCATGCACAATAGTGATATGTGATTTTATTAAATGTTATAGAGGAACACAAAGAGCGACCACTTCCAAATATTGTCAGGACTTCGAGGCAATAATAAAAAAGGGAGCTTTTGTAAGTAATTTAGATGGTCGATTTTGTAAGTAATTTAGTAGGAAATTTTGATAGTTTTGCTTTGATAGTTTTGTTTGATATTGGTTTAGATCATTGAATGATTTGCAAAACTCTAAGAATGTGATATGCTTAAATACACAATATGAAAAAATTGACTGATATGTGAATTGAATTTCAGACATTTCTGTTTTTGAATCTGTTAAGTCGTAGTTATGGGTAAATAGGTATGCCTAGAAGGGTCTGCACCTGCTCTTGTGACACTTCAGTGTCGAGACTTCAGTCTCTACTATTACACTTTGGTGTCCCGCTTCTATAAATGAATTAGTCATCTGATTTTGTATTATGATATATGTTGATTCTGACATAACAAAATTGTGTTTTGATTCGGAAGGGTTTATACCTTCTTATGATATTCAGTTCTGTTAATTATAAAATCTGTTCTAAAAAACATTATCTAATTTATTGTTAAAGCAATCTTTTAATGCAGGTTTATGCTGTTACATAATTCAGTAGAGTTGTCACTTCATGCATAGATTAGTTATTACTCACTAAGCTATATGCTTAGCATGGTGGATTTGTCTCGTGTAGGTTCAGAACGAGGACTATAAAGACTGGGACAAGTCAACCACAATGGCCAAAGGAGACTGAGTTTTGTTTGTCAAAATGTATTTTTTTAGTTTGTTTTTAGGCTTGTATCTGATGTATATGACTTTTGGATTTGTTTGAAGGTTTGTAATAACCTTAATACATATTGGTATTCGAATTAATGATATGTAATGTATGCTTGTTTAAGATTCTAGAAATGCATGTATGACATGTTTCGTATGTTTTGGAATGTTTTGTATTTTGTATGTTCTGTGTGTATGGCACTCACAATATCCTCCCAGAGGGTATATGCTGGTGTCACATGTAAGAGGTGCTTATGTTTAAATTTCAGAATGCCATTTTATTGGAAATTGTAAACACAAAAGTATTAACTAATAATACCAAATTGGGATAGAAGGCACTGACAAGCAAAAATTGTGAATTCAACTCTATTATCTGTTCTAATCATCTTAATAGATAACTAAAATTAATATTTAACCATTTTAAGGATTCAAGGATGGATATGGTTTAAGGTTTAAACTTCAGTAAGATTATGTACACATCTAAAATCATCAAGTATAGTTAAGAGATAATTTGCTATACTAATATAGAAACATATATAATGACCTTATTTATTAACATGGATTAATTTAAAATAAGTAGAAGTTTAAGCAGAACTTGTGGGGAAAAGGGCTCTTTTGTTGTTTTATTAAAGGAATCATGTAATAAGCAACAAAATCATCTAAATCGAACCATTTATTCTCTATAAATGCTTTGTTACAACAACTGAAGAATGACTTATTCACTGATGCCGCATAACCTCATTTAAAATAAAGACTTTATTTATATGCTAGAATTTGATAACTTTAGATTGTCAAGTCTAAGGATGATTTACAATATATTGAGCATAGTATTTGATTGTCTCAGTAACAAAGGAAGTTTAATCAATAATGTAAAATCTCATTACTAGCTTTTCTATTATTAAGATTTCATTGGTCATTAGGTCCTTAATGATGCAATAAAAAAGGAAGTTTGATCAATAATGTAAAATCTCATCACTACCTTTTCTATTCCTAAGATTTCATTAGTCAATAGGTCCTTAAAGTTACAATAATCAGGATACATAGTAAATTTTATCATGGCTTTTTTAACAATCTTATTAATAGAATGAAGTTTAAATTTGAAACTAGAAATGTACAAGTAACTAGTGAGAATGGGAATGTACAAGTAACTAGCGAGAACTAATCTATCATTTAACATCATATGTCATGTGTCTTAAGGAAGCTTGATTGTTCCATTTGGTAGATAGGGTAAAGTAAAATTTACAATAAATTTGGACTTATTTAAATGTGTGATATATGTGATCATAAGGTTAGAGGCTATTTTGTTTATTATATAAGATCTATTCTTTAATAATTCAAGAGAACTGATAATGCAATAACTGATAGTACCTATAAAGTCATCAAAATAAGCAAAGTTGATTAGGTTTCCCTTATTTGACGTCATCTTCCCCTCGCCTTTGATGAATTCTCCAAACTCTTATTCTGGCATGTTTGCTAACATAGTTTGCAACTCATTTCTTGCTAAATTATTTTGTTACTCATTCTATTCTAAACGTGTTTTAACCATAATTGCAAAAAAAAAACTTACCATTATTTTTGTTTCTTTGTACTTTGGATCCCTTCCGACAATTTAGATAATCGTGTATTTTCAAATAGGTATCCTTAAAATGTCCTTCCATATTATAAAATTCATGCCTTAGATCTAATTTCTTACTATCAAATTCTCTTTTCTTTGAATTACCTCTTTTTATTCCTGTTTTTTTTCTTCAAATTGTGTCTTGACCATTTATTATGATCAATTGCATCCATATAGGTTGTGTGAACCTCTTTTTACTTTACATTAGGAAAAGCCTTTATTACTAATATATAATCCCTTACACCATCATATGCATCATTTAACCATATAAGGAATAAAATTAGTTCATTATTAGACTTTATTTCATCCATTACCTTTAAGATCCAAAATGCACATCTAATAATTGGCTTGAGAAAAGCTAACTTTGTAATATCCTGTTAATCATGATAAGTCTAAAATATTGTACAAGTGAGGTAAATGAGAAATTAGAAAGGGTATTTTATGCTTATGCATAATATGGCATACACATATACGAGAATATTGTTTTTTTGCGCATTAATATGATTGTACATGCATTCATTGACATTTTCCAGGTAAAATTGATTTATAAATGGGAATTGTGGATTTTATTGTCTTGAAAATTAAATTGGAGTGTATTAAAATTGATTTCATAATTTTCGTGATATTTTAGGTATTTTAGAAATTTGGAGTATTTTTGGACTAGGAAAAATATAGAAATATGGACCACTTATAGTGTGACTAGTGGACTAATGAATAAGTGACAAATGTCATAGCTAATTAATTGACAAATGGAAATAATGAGTGGGACACAAATGGCCTAGCTTAATGGTGGCATTTGGTGGCTTAGGAAGATGATAAGTGGCTAGCATGCTTATGGACACATGTTAATCCAAGTTAATGACACCTTGCACCTAGTTGAATTGAACAAGTGCTAGAAAAACAAGCTTTTGCTGAGTTTTCTCTTCTTTCTTACTTCTTTCCACCAAAAGTCACTCCAAGCTTTCTTCTCTACATTCTGAACTAATCCTTGCTTAATTTTTATACCAAAGCTACACATCTATCCTTCATAAAATAGTTAAGAACCAGCTGAAAGTGGTCTTCATATTGCTGTCCAAAAATCAACCTATTTCCACCTTGAGTTTGTGATGAATCATGCATGAATGGAGGCTTTGATAATTTGAAGTTGTGAGCTGAAGTTCGAAGCTTAAAAAGTAGTTAGCAAACCTGATCTTTATGGTAGGTTTATTAGTATAAGAATAACGTTTAAATTGGGCTGAAATGCATGTGATATTGGTGAAAAAGAATTGCTGGAATTAGCTATAGTGTTTGTTTTTTTTTAACATCCTTTGTTCTTTATGTTATAACTTCTTCTCCTAACATCCAATTGACATGAGACTTGAACCGATAGACTCATAACACATTGTTCTTCATTGACACCAAAATTTATGAACATCTTAATCCATTTGGAAAATATTGAGTGATAAATTTAGGATGAAAATGGTGAGTGTGCTGGAATATTGTTAACTAGAATGATTGCACTGATCATGCTTTGGTATTTTAGCTATATTTTGATATGTATATTTCCAAATAAGATGATTCTTGATTTAAATTGAACTAGATACATTTGGATAAAATGTTTAAGAAGAAATTAAATTGGAATTATGTCTTTAAGGATCTTAAAATTTAGCTTGAATTGAGTCTTGGTTTAGGTTGTAACACTACCCGAGACAGAAGTCATGTCCTATTGTTATCGAATAAACTATATTGATGTAAGCCAAATCAAACAAAGTTGTCTTCACAAAAGTTGTAGCTTATTCTCTTAGCTTTCAATTAGTATAAATTTTGTAGCTTTTGGAAATTTTAATTGAGTTATATGAGTTGTACAACTTTGAGTGCATGATTATGCACTAGCCAAAATGTCAATTGTACTCAGTCTGTAGTATATTGAGTATAACTTCTGGAATATTGAATCAAATTGTATGATCTTGGTATCATTAGAAACTTAAGACATGGGAGAAAAATTTTCTATAAGGAAGTGTTATCAAATTACTTCAATTTTCTGATGAGAATAATCATGAAGAGTAGACCCAAAAGTATGTTTTTAGACAAATCTGGATTGATCAATTGAGTATTGATATATGAATGAATATTGTGACAAGAATAATGATAAGAAACCCAGGATTATCATGAACGTGCATTGTACGTATTCTGTATACACATATGTGCATAATTGAGTATGTGTATCACTGTGAAAAACAGTGATATGTGTATGTGTTGTATGATATAGAAGAGCACATGGAGCGCCACCATCTAGACATTGCCGAGACTTCAAGGCAATAGCTATTTGGAGCGTACTGTGAGTAACCTAGAGGGTCTCACATAATATTTTTCTACTATATATTATGTTCTGAATGTGGATTGTTTATACTGAAATAAATGTTTCTTAACATATTTTTTGAATGCCGAACTAAGGTCCGATGATAAATGAAAATGGGACTATAAATGTGTTTGAATGGGATTGTGAATGGGAATGTTTGAAACAATGAATGAATGACTATGAATGTGATGCATTTCATACACGAATGTATGATAAGATAATGATAGTTGTGACTTGAGTAGCCACTGAATATGAGCTTAAAGCTCCGGAATGTGGTATAGAGACAAAGGCTCAATATGTACAATGAGCCCTATATCTGCAACGAGTAAGGGATAGTATCAATGAGCCCGGTATCCACAATAGATACAGGACAGTTACAACAACATAATAATTGAAAGTGAGTCACACTAACATTTCATATACACTTATTGAGTTTGTTTGACTGATTGAATTATAATGTGGACATGTATTCGTATGAAAATGGGTATGTAAAGTAAATGATATATGGTGCGATTTGCTAAATGAAAAGATGTAAAATTATCTGTTTATATGATTTGTTATGTGGTATGAATTGGGTGAACCGTCGAGGATGTTTACATCACTAAGTTCGCAAAACTTATCAAAATTGCAAAGTTGATTTTTTAGGTCCGAAAAAGGACACTAGTGAAAGGGAGGTGCTACAAGAAGATTAATTTTTGTAATTTTGTGAGGAAATGGCTCAAAGGTCGCTCAGCTAAGATTGAAGGATTAAATAGAAGTTTTTTTTAATTCCTCATGTAATGTACTTAGTTTTAATAGTATATATATTCGGATGGTTTGTAAAGCTACAATGTAATTTTGGTTTTTATGAAATGAAATGAGGAATGCAGTCTGGTTTTAAAATTTGGTGACTTTTATGTATAATAGATGATGCCATGATTAAGTTGGATATGTGTCTGCTCTAACATGCCATTATTATAGGTTATGGACTAGAATGCCCACAAGGTGTTCCGGTATGTAATCTAGGGTAGTAGGGTGTTACAAACTCATCCTATAGTTGCTTAAGTTTTATGAAATACTTGAGCATTAATAAATTTCCTTTACTTATTGAGCTTATCTGCCTCTATAAATGATAAAGGAGTGGTCTATTATAGATACCGTACCTTTCATTACCTTCATCTTTATTCCAAAGCTCTTTACCATTGGTTGTGAATAAGAAGGCGTGATTGATAAAGGAGTGGTCTATTATAGATACCATACCTTTCATTACCTTCATCTTTATTCCAAAGCTCTTAACCATTGGTTGTGAATAAGAAGGCATGAACAATTTCTTTTGAAATTGATTTCAATATCTAGGAAATTGAAATATAATTAATTGTCTTCTATTGTTCAAAATCAATAGAAGTTTTATCAATCATTTTGAATTTCCCTTTAACAAAACCAATTTCACTTTTGCTCGTAAAGCAATCTTTATCAAACAATTCTATAAAAGATAATTATTACCCATCAATGGTGTTATAACCAATATGATATTGGGATTATCAAAACGTTAAAGAGAAAGAGGATCACCACTGCCATTTTATCTTAAAAACCTTCCACCACTACTTCTGCTTTGTTTTTTTTCCAGAATCATAAGTCAGATAAATATTTATTTATTAAATATCAATAAAATTAATAATATAATCAATGATCAAGGATATATAACTTCCTTTGTTACCATGAATAAGTTTAAAGTAGAATCACCATTAACAAATGAAGGTCATTTTAAATAAATTCAGAGAAGAAAATCAAAATTATTTATATTTGTTCTTATTTTGTCATATACATCAAGGCCCTTTATATACACAACTAAAGAGAGGAAAAATAAAAAGAAAAAGGTTGATTCTATAGCTCAGTAATTAAAAAAAATTAGCTAAGTTAATAATAAACAACAAATTAGAACAAACTTATAACTAAGAAACTGCTAATAGGAATGATTAATTAATTTTTGTACTTTAGTGAAAGTATCTGTTATATGATCTTCAAAAGAAAGAAAATTAAGTTAAATGGTACTTTAAATGATATGAATATATGACAATTATTTTCAATATGCTTCACATATTAATAAAAGATATCATTATGACAAATATGCATAACATTCCATTTATCATATTGGAGATAGTAGTTGAGATATATGAAATATCCATATTTTGAATAATGCAACTAAATAAACCTAGGGGTCATATCAGAATTAGCTTGATATTTAGCCTCAGTAGTAGAGTGGGAAACATTTGTTTGCTTCTTACTTCACCAAAAGGTTAATAAATTATTAACAAAAATAAAAGCTAATGATAGAACATTGGATAGTAAAATCATTGGCATAATCTGCATCAGAGTAAGCTCTTAAATCAAAAGAAGAATGTTTATAAAAGTGAAGGCGATGAAATATCGTCCCTTTGAGATAATAGATGGTGTATAAAACAAAATCATAATTAATGGTAAATAGAGCAATATTAAATTGACTAATAATATGAAGGATAATGTCTGGTTAAGTGACTTAGAAAAAAATACGAATTCTAACTAATTGCCAATAAAGAGTTGCATCATTAAGAAGAGTACTTGTAATAGTCGATTTTTCAAATCGAGGGATTAAAACCCTAGACTATTGCATAGAAGCTAGAACATTGAAAATTCATGAATTTCATTGCATTCACATGCATATTAGTAGCATAAGCACATGAATTATGATTTAGTACACATTGCAAAGAATGTATATGCACTTAATTAACTTATCCTAGGGTATGAAAAATGTTAAAATGATCATGATATGAATTGTATATTGTTTATGCCTTGCGTTTTGGTTCGATTGATTACAAGTGGTAAATTTGGAATTAACTTGGTATAATTGGAAAATTGATGAATTATTCCAAATGGTAAGACAAATGGATACATGGAAAATTAGGATGATTAAACCTATGAATAAGTGACATTTGACATAGATGAATGAATAACATTTGGCACAAGTTATTAATTGACAGATGGAAGCAATGGTTGTTGATAAATGGACTAAGTAATTAAGTGAAATATGGCAACTTATATACTTAACAAATGGAGACCATGCCTATGGACATATGTCAACATAAAATGGTGACACCTAGCACCTTAGGTGTTAAGCTCCTGCGGGTGTAATCCCAGCTATGTTCATTCTTCACTCTCTTCTTCTCACACAACACCGAAATCCTCTTAACACTTATAGCCCTAAATTTTGCAAAGTTTAGGTCCAATTGATATGTCAATAATCCAAACTTTTACCCTTTATAAGATAGTTAAAGAATTAGTTTTTTGCTGTCTAACCGAAAATCATTCTATTGCTATCTTGAACTTATGTTCACTATTGCATGCATATAAGGCAAAGTTGACCTGATGTATTAAGCTGGAATTGGAGCTAAATAAGTATGTGAAAGATTGTTCTTTATGGCTTGTTATATTAGAAAGCTTATGATGTTTGAATTGGGAATATATTACATGATATATTGATGAAGAGGTTGTGCTGGAATTTGATGGAAGAACTTAGATATGTTGTGTTGTGTTCTTGATGAAGAGGTTGTGCTGGAATTTGAGTCTTATTTTGATTTGCATTTATATCTTTACATGTGTTTATGAAAATGATTGGAAATGAATGTTGAATTATGAGATAACATTGTGAAATATTCTATGATGATTATATGAAATTTTTGCATTCATAAGCTGCTTCTGAAATGATTAAATAAAGTGATTGTATTGTTAAGGTGCTTGTTGAAGCATGATGAATAATGTGTTATTGAGGTATAACTCTGTATGATGTATTATAATGATTGAGTTGAGTTTATTTATATGATATATATTTTTGAGTGAATACATCGATGATGGTTCACTCATTGAGTTCACAAAACTTATCAAAATTGCAACGTTGATTTTCAGGAACTGAAAGGAGACCTTGCTTTTAAAGCAATCTAGTTGGTGTCTAGTATTACCTATTTTGGGATCAAGATATTGCTCAAAGGTCTGGTCAGTTATTCTCTAAGGAGTTAGATAGAGTGCTTTTGTATGGTTTCTCTTCTCATGTAGAAGATTTTGTATAAACAGTAGGAACTCAAATGGTTTATGTATTGTAACTATATGGATGGTTTGTAATGAAATGAGAATGTAAAACATGTTTGGTTAACGAAATGGGATAACTTGAAAATTTTAAATACTTATGATCTTTATAATGCCATATGAAGTGAATATGATTGTTCTAACCTGCCATTCTCATAGTGTATGTTCTTGAATGTCCTCTGGATGTTCAAGTATGTGCTCTATGATAGTGTGGTGTTGCAATTTTGGTATTAGAGCATGGTTTGGCATCCTTAGGGATATATAAGAGAATTTAGACATGAAATATAGTGAGAGACTCGTGTAGTGATCACAACTATTATTTGTTATAGGTCATTTGATATAGGAGATCAAGTAGTTGAATTAGCTGATCTGGAGACTATAGGAGCCAAATGAGAGTGTCCAGTACCTTTTGAACAGATGCCTCCGAGAATTCCTGAGAGAAGGGAAAGGAGG
The DNA here is from genome assembly GCA_025531955.1 of Erythroxylum orinocense. Classification (NCBI taxonomy): domain Eukaryota; kingdom Viridiplantae; phylum Streptophyta; class Magnoliopsida; order Malpighiales; family Erythroxylaceae; genus Erythroxylum; species Erythroxylum orinocense. The sequence goes on from JANZLX010148979.1 coordinate 13,018, forward strand.
TATGATAAGCTTAGAAAGTAGGGGGCTATAGACTTCTACGGCAGTATAAACCTTGCGGAGCCAGAAGGTTGGTTGGAAAGAATGGAGCAGGTATTTAATCAGATGGACTGTGAGTCTAATGAAAGGTTCGACTACACAGTCTCACTATTACAAGGTTCAGTTTATCAGTGGTGAAAGACTGCTCCTGGCAGCTCCATCGACCTTGTAGACTGAAGTGGGAAGATTTTGTGAAAGTTTTCAAGGAGAACTATATGCCCAAGATTTACCTGGATAGGAAGATGAAAGAGTTTTTACATTTGAAATAGGGAAATCTTACTGTAGCTGAGTATAAGGTGAGGTTTAATGAGTTAATGGGATATGCTATTGCATTGATTCCAACTCAGGAGGATAAGTGTAGGCAATTTGAGGATGGATTGAATATGGAAATTAGAGCAAGGTTGGCCGTTACTAATCTGAGTAGCTTTGCTGAGCTGAGGGCTGCATCAATTTGAATTGATCAGGTATTGAGAGATAGGCAAGGAGAATATAGGCAAGAATATATAGTGAAGAGGCATGGTGAGACCTAAGTGAATTCTGGCAGGAGATTTAGGAAATGCTAGAATAGATCATTTCAATCACAAACTAGATTGAGATAATCGAGATTTAGATGAAGAGGTAGTTTTGTTTATTCTAGTAGTGGTAGAGGTCAAGTGTCTAGTGGATGAACACAACAGATGCCCAGTTGTGAACCCTGTGGAAAGAAACATGATGGAGAATGTTGGAGGTTAACGGAAGCTTGTTTACGTTGTGGCTCCTATAAACATCAGCTTAGAGACTGTCCTATAACTTTGTGAGCACTATCTAGAATGAGAGAGGGATTAGTGACTGAGACTACTATCTAGCAAAGTAGAGCTAATGGAGTAGGACAGAGAGGTAGAGGTAGAGGTAGAACCATCTCAATAAGTCCTAATGATAGGATTAAGGTGCGGAGTAACCAGCCACAGTCTCAAGCCAGGGTCTTTACCATCACCAGACAAGAGGCACAGAACTCCCTAAATGTTGTTGCAGGTATGTTGTATGTCTTTCAATTTGAGGCATTTGCATTATTAGATCCAGGATCCACATATTCATTCATTGCACCAAATCTGGCATCTAAACTGCATTGTGAGAGAGAGGTGATGAAATGTGGCTTAGAAGTGAGTACTCCAGTAGGAAGTACTACAATGAGTGGGGAAGTTTGTAAAGGGCGCATTTTTCGGATTAATCAGGCTTAGTTGGAAGCTAATTTGATAGTATTGCAATTGAGGGAGATAGATCTCATATAGGGTATGGACTAGCTTACTGCTCATAGGGCAGTAATGAATTGTTATACTAAGGAAGTGATTATTGGATCCCCTAATCAACCAAAGGTAGTATTTTGAGGTTTGGTCAAGTAGTGCCAACTAGACTAATTTCCTCGATGAGTGCCTTTAGGCTAATTCGAGGTGGATGTGAGGCTTACTTAGCCTATATAACTGATACCTGAATTGAGCAGACAATACGGTATATTTCTTTTGTCAGGAATTTCCTAGTAAGTTATTAGGATTGCCCCTAAAAAGGGAAACGTAATTTATGAGTGAATTATTTCCAAGTATTGCTCATATATCAATTCCTCCATATAGGATGACATTTGTCGAACTTAAGGAACTTAAGATAGAGTTGCAGGAGTTGTTAGATAAGGGTTTTATTAGACCCAATGTGTCACCTTGGGACGCTTCGGTATTGTTTTTAAAGAAGAAGGATGGGACTTTGAGATTGTGTATTAACTATAGACAGTTGAATTGGGTGACAGTGAAAAATAAGTATCTTTTACCAAAAATTGATGATTTACTTGATCAGTTACAAGGAGCTAGGTGTTTACTAAGCTGAATTTGAGATTAGGGTACTATCAATTACAGATAGTAGAAGCTGATGTGCCAAAAAGTGCATTCAGGACCAGATATGGGCACTTTCAGTTTTTAATGATGCCTTTTGGGTTGACAAATGCTCCGACAGCTTTTTTGGTATTGATGAATAAGATATTCTAGCTTTACTTAGATCATTTGTGATTGTATTCATAGATGATATTTTGGTGTACTTGAGGAGTAAAGAGGAACATTATGAGCAGTTGAGGCTAGTATTACAGATAATGAAGGGAAAGTAGTTGTATGCCAAGTTCAGTAAATGTCAATTTTGGCTTGATCAAGTAGTATTCTTGGGTCACATAATGTATGGATAAGGCATACAAGTAGAACCAAAGAAAGTTAAAGCAGTGATGAAGTGGGAAGCCCCTAGAAATGCATATGAGATCTGGAGTTTTCTCGAGTTAGGAGGATATTACATGAGATTTGTTGAGGGGCTTTCATTGATCTCAACCCCTTTAACAAGGCTTCTGAAGAATAATATACCTTTTAGATGGACTAATGAGCACCAAAAGAGTTTTGAGGAGTTAAAACATCGGTTGACTTCAACACTGGTGTTGGCTATTCCATCTAGATCTGGAGGATATGTAGTGTATAGTGATGCTTCACTATAGGGGCTAGCATGTGTTTTGATGCAGTATAGCAGAGTGATTTCATATGCATCGAGACAGTTGAGGTCTTATGAATTTAATTAATCGGTTCATGATTTGGAACTTGCTATAGTGGTGTTAGCTCTGAAAATTTGGAGACATTATCTGTATGGTGAGACATTTCAGATATTTACAGACCATAGAAGTTTGAAATATTTGTTAAGTCAAAAGGAGTTGAATATGAGACAAAGGCAATGGATTAAATTATTAAAGATTATGATTGTACAATTGAGTATTAACATGGTAAAGCTAAAGTTGTGGCTGATGCATTAAGTAGGAAATCGAATAGCAGTGTGGCATAGATACAGATATCGAGGTTACCAAACTTAGTATAATTGAGAACATTAAATTTTGAGCTAAATTTGGGACAAAATGAAACATTAATAGCTATATTGAAGCTTAGACTGGTATTGCATGAACGGATCAGAAAAGCTCAAGGCAAGGATCTAGAATTTGTGAAACTTAATGAGAAGTTGAAACAAAATCCAAGTTATGAGTTTGAATTGAGAGACAATGTATTGTAGTTAGAGAAAAGATTGTGTGTACCTGATGTTGATGATTTAAGCAAAGAATGTTGGACCCCAAATTTTCTTGGAAGTTAGAACTATTGCATGTGATATGTTGAAAGTTCAAAGCTGGAAAAATGTAATTGAAACATATTCGTTGAGTATGCTTTGGTGTTGTAACCATAACTTTTGCTCTAGTTATCCAAATGAGATGATTCTTGATTTGGATTAAACTAGAGAAATAGGGCTACAAATTGTTTGATGAAATCGAGTTTTGATTCAGTCTCTAAGAATTTCAATTTCGGGATGGAAGTTGAGCGCAGAATATTGTTTCAGCATAAGAAAAATTTGGAAATATTGGTGTATAACTTTCAGATTTCTAAACCAAATTTATTGATTTTGATGTCATTAGAAAAGTGAGACAATGAGGAACCTTTTTCAAGAAGGAAGTGTTAGCAAATTCCTTCAATTGCATGATTAGAAAAAGGTCTTGATTTTTAGGAGTTAAGCATGACTTAAATGAATTTTGAGGTCTTGATAGACTTATGCATGTTGGAGCTAAATAGCATGTTAGTGTTAATGAGGTTATGTGACATAAATGGTTAAGTTAAAGTGTTAATGTGTCAAGTTGCATGAGGGGTAGTTTAGGAAGACCACTTAAGTGGGAAAGTCTTAAAGCTTTGAAGGAAGGGAAAATGGGACATTGTGCATTCATTAATGGTTTAAAAGGTAAAAGAAATGAGTTGTCTTTCATTTTACAAGGAGCACAAACGAAAATAAAGAGAAAGAGGGAGAGAGAGTGTCGTGTGGGAGGAAAAGAAGAGAAGGAAAAAAGGGCTAAGCTAGGTTTTGATTTTTCTAAGGCTTCAAGGGTGATTTTTGAAGTTTTTCAAGAAGCAAAAAGAGAGAGGAAGGTTCAAGCTTTCATTTGAGCTAAGAAATCCTTTGGTTGGGTGAAGATTCAAGGTAAGTGATTTTTAATGTTTTGGATTTTTGGAGCGGTTTTGGTTCAAAGAGCTTAGGAAATGTATGGGTTTAGGTATTCTAGGATCAATTTCATGTGTTGGGTTCTTTAGGTTTTTGGGGGATTTTGTTTTTGTGAAGGGAGACAAAAGGAGCTAGAAGAGGAGACACATCCTTGAACAAGCTTCGAGCAAGGAAAATCAGGTGGGTGACATTTTTATAATTGAGTAAATAAGCTATTAAAGTTTCTTTTAAATAAATGGAAA
>JANZLX010148998.1:0-17320 GCA_025531955.1 Erythroxylum orinocense
TGTATCTCTGATGCTGAGGTTTTAGACTCTCTTGTGTTGGATGACTCTAGGAGAGCATCTTCAGTGTCTGGCTACTCAGTGGAGATGGAGAACGGAGTCACTGCGGATGTCGAACGCAGACCTGTTTTCGAGGTTTTTGTTGAGAAGGATTATAAACGTAAGTGACGGAAGTGTACTAAAAAATAACTTTCCGAAAAAGCTAAAATTTGGACTGTTTTTAAAAGCTCTAAATTTTAACTTTTCAAAAAGTTATATTTTAGTTTTTTTAAAAGTTATTTCTACTTCAAAAATGCTTTTAAAGTTTATAGTTAAACACCCATTTTTTTTCCTGAAAATAACTTTTGCAGTAGAAAAAAGTACTTTTGAAATTTCCAAAAACTGAACCAAACAGGAGGCTAAAACTGGACAGAGGATCTGATTTTTTCGGCAAGTAAGGAAATATAAGTAAATGCCATCGGACATTTGAAGTTTTTAAATAAAGAAATGTTGGGAAACATAAATAAGCGTCATTTTTGTGAATATAGGCTTCTACATTTTGTTCGACAAATGTCAAAACATATGCATTCAGTGGCTAGTGAAGAAGGCTCAGGAGGGACTTGACTCACACTCAAGATTAAAAGAAGCATACCCAATTTGATTACAAGGAATACATTCACGATTATAAGGAATACATTCACTATCTGCAACTTAAACCCTCTTACATCACTCACAGGGATGGGATGTGAAGTAACGGGTGTGAGGAGAGTTATCAAAAGCAGTTAGGTGCCAGCATGATTAAATAACAAGAAACAGTCATGTGTAAGATGGAGCAGAGACGATGGGTGTAGGATGGTGATTATGTAGAGGCAAAGGGTTAGGGGTAGGCAATAAAGGAGAGTTTAGTGCAACAGGTAATAAAGGGATTAAAGGAGATTGAATTTAAGTGTTTTAAAGATTGTTTGACTGTCGGGTAAAGAAAAGACGTATTAGGTAAAAGGACATATAGAGCAGAACACAGATGAAGATCAGTTGAAGTTAAAGAAGTGAAGGAGAGCACATCAATGGGAAAGGAGAAGGGAAGGAGAAACTGAAGAAATAAAGGAGGCAACTGCAACTAATAGTAGCAAGCTTGTACAAAAAAAACTGGGAAAAGAGAGGAAGAACTTAAGCTTTGAGTGCATCAGCAAGGAAGAGGGGGCGCAGTAGTGAAAAAGGATAGCAGGATGGTAAGGAAGCTCCATGGCAGTGTACATTTAAGGAATGGTAAGGAAGCTCCATTTAGGTGTTATAAGCCACTGCTAGCAACAAATTTCTTTACATTTTTTCCATCTGAAGTATACACCAAGTGCATAATCAACAAATGCCATATATACTTTATTTCCACCAATGAAATAGTAATATGGGAATTCAAGTTTTCCCATGGTAACAGAAGGTACCTATGAAATTCATCTTGATCAAATCCATAGCCAATAGCCAGAGAGGCAAAATAAAGAGAGAAAATCAAATTAGAAAATATTTTAATGTAATCACTTAAAAAGAACTAAAAAGATTCTTAGTTCATGCCTTGAGACTACCCATTATAGTCCTATAGTACTTATATAACAAAACAAAAAGTTTTTGAACTTTACTCTCCTTATTTCTCAACTCTTGTATCATATATTCTATAATAAGGACAACAATAAATATCTTGTTATTTTTTTTATATTCATAAACGTTTGAGACAATTTAGTAAATCTAGATAAGTGATGGTGGTACTTTTAATGTTCGTAGTGACTTTTAATTGATAAACTAGAACTGATAGGATAAAGGATGTCAGTGAGATCTAGAAGTTGATTATAAATCATAGTCTTCTTTTACCTTAGGATCATAAAGATCCTCAATTGTGTGGATGAAAATATTATAATAAAAAACTTACCCAAAAAGATGCATTCATATTTTCGCTCTGAAACTTGCTTGTTTTGAATTCCAGTAGACTTCATACAAGAGAAAATAACACAAAAGGGACATCTTCACTCAATAGTACATTAGATTTTGAAGCGACATAAAAAGGATGTAGTGGTGGCAATCAGTGACAGAACATAATTATAGCCCGAACTTTAAAAAGTAGCAATAAAATGCCCAAAATTTTAATTTTGAACTTGACGTTAGTCTCACCGTTATCTGTGCTGACGTGGCACAGCCACGTGTCAATGCCCCTTACTAATCAGACACCTCAACTGGTTTAGGAGAAGATTGTTTGATTAGCAAAATGACGTTGTTTCGCTTTGATAGTAAAACGATGTCGTTTCAACTAAAATCAAATGTCCCTCCCTTCTCAATCTCTTTTTTGTCTCTTCTCTATCGATCAATGCTTAAAACTCTTACTTTGAAATCCCCAATCTGTAACCTAAAATCTCCCAAATCCCTTAACGTTCATAAGAGAGTGAATTCATGCGTTGGTGTTACTTTTATCGCAAAGTTATTTGCTCCATTAGACCAACAAGCATTCTCTGTGATTTTGTGCATGAGTGCTTCATAAGAGAGTGATTTCATCATCAAGGAAAAACTGAAGATTTCATCGCCAAACTTCCTATGGCACCGACTAGGGTACGATTGATCCTCTCTCTCTCTATTGTTCTTTCCACTTTGATTTGGTTTTTGAATGAAATGGTGTGTTGTTGTACTAGGGTTTCAAATTAGATTATGTTCCAAAAGCACAAATCCAATTTGTTGTATTAGGGTTTCAAATTAGATTTTTACTTCCAGAAATTGACTTGTATTGTGCTAGGATATTAGGGTTTCAAATTGGATTGTGCTAGGGTATGATTTGTTTGTTATTAAAAAGGAGGATTTACTTGTATGTGTATATAGCAACTGAACAGTGAAAACCTTGAACACTCCTTGCATATTAAAATGTGGGTGTACTATTCTGATGCAATCATACTAATCTATTTTTTTGCACTATTAGTTAATGGGATAGAAGTGAATCATCTTAGTTGTTGCTTCTTTTTGTCTTCTTGTAATATTTATCATTTTGTATTTAGTCACAGTTTGCCTTTGTAGATGTTGGTCAATTTTGAATTTCATTATGGTGGAGTGTTGGAAACGCAGGAAAATATATATGTTAGGGGTAAGATTTAAAAAAAAGAATATGGGTATTAATGAACTAAGCATGCTAGTTCTAAAAGGATTTTCGAAGATAAAGGAAATAGAGTAATCTCTATGTTTTATAAATTTCTACGTAAGTCCATTAGAAGCTTGATGGAGTTAGGCTTAAAGCATGATAGGGACATATTGGATATGCTGAAAAAAATGGAAGAATTAAATTATCATAATGTTCAAATATACTATGATCATGGTTATGAGAATTTTGCGACAGATGTTGAGGAGTCAAATTCTGATGATGAATTGGAGTAAGATGAGGGGTTGTTCCAAGTTGAATTGGAGCAAGATAAGGACTTCACTGTTATACATGATAATGATTCTGATGATGATTTAGTTGATAAGGAGTTCTTTGGAATTGATGATGAAGAATATGTTAATTCTAGAACAAATAAGAGGAGGTGTACGAAGACTTCATATAGTGGCTTTGAATTTGACAATGATGTTGATGGTGTTGGTGGAAGTGAAAATAATTTCAATGAAGTTAGTGATCATTCGAATGATACTGGAAGAGCAGAAAGAAGTTCGCATTGTGCAAATAGTGATTATGATGGCAGTGATGATGAAATTCAATCACCAGTTCCTAGTGATGTTGAAGCATCGATACCAAAGAAGAAATATATTAGTTTTAGTTCAAAAGTTGAAATGACATATTTTAAGTTTGAAATTGGAATAAAGTTCAAGGACGAGAAGCAATTGACAGAAGCTATAAGGAAATATGTAATTACAACTGGGTATAATGTTTCAATGGTGAGATATGGTGTACGAATGGAAGCAGTTTATGATGCATATTGTCCTTTTCAGGTGTCTGCTAGTTGGATTGGAAATGAGAAAATATTTGTTGTGAAGAGAGTCATAAAATTCATACCTGCAGTAAAGTGCAGAGGAATAAGCAAGCTAGCTAGAAATAGATTGCGAATGAATTCATACACAATTTTTAGGAGGAACCCCAATTGGCCTATTAGTGAAATGATGGATGATCTTGAATAAAAATATGCACTAAATGTTACTAAAATTCAATGTTATAGGGCTAAGTGGGAAGCAATTACTATGCTTCAGGGATCAATGGAAGGTCATTATGTGAAGTTATGGTCTTATGGACATGAGTTAATGCGACCAGAAAAAGATGGAAAGTTTATTATTGAATGTGATTCTGATGAACAATCCAAGAGACCAATGTTCAAAAGATTTTATGTAGGTTTCAGTGCTTTAAAGTATAGCTTTCTTGGTGGATGTAGGAAGATTATTAGGTTAGATGGATGTTTTCTGAAGACTTTCTTTGGTGGTGCATTATTATCTATTGTTGGTTATGACGGAAATAATAAGATGTTTCCTATATGTTGGGTTGTAGTTGAGGGAGAAAACTACCAATCATAGAATTGGTTTTTGAGCATTCTTGCTGAAGATCTCCACATAAGTGAAAATTCATGGACTTTCGTAAGCGATCAGCAGAAGGTAAACTTTAAATATCCATATATCTTATGTTCATTTGTTTATGTGATCAACACTTACTTAATTTATGTAATTATTTGTTTTACAGGGTTTAGTGGAAGCATTAAAGAACCTGTTTCCAGAAGTTGAACATAGAAAATGTGCCCGTCATGTGTATGAAAATTGGATTAGTGTTCATAAAGGGCACACGTATAGGACTTTATTTTGGAAAGCGGTTAATTGCATAATGTAAGTTGATTTTGATGAGGTAATGGAGGAGTTGAAGAGTTTGTCAGTAAAAGCTTATGAGGATTTTAAAAGTAAGAATCCGGAGACATTTGTGAAGGCCTTTGTGAGCATAAGACCGAAATGTGAAATTGTACATAACAATATTTCAGAGATGTTTAATGGATTCATTTATGAAGCTCGTACCAAAAGCTTGATCAGTATATTATGAGACATTTGAGTTTCTTTCATGACTCGGATACATGAAAAAAGTGATATGATGATGAAATACAAAGGTGAGATTTGTCCTAGAGTGAGGAAGAAAATAGAGGTAGCATAATATGACGCAAGACATTGTATGCTCAAGACAAATGGGGATTTGAAATTTGAAATAAGTATCTTTGCGGATAAGTACATCGTTGACTTGCAAGCACGAACTTGTTAATGTAGACTATAGGATTTAATCGGGATTCCATGTAAACATGCTGTGGCTCGTATATCTTATCAGGGGGAGGATATCGATGCTTATGTGAATCAATGTTATAAGCACGATTCTTATTTGAAGACTTATCAGTTTGCTATAGAACCCATAGTGGTCCTAAGATTTAGCCAAAGACTGAAAATCCTCAACCAGTATTACCTCCACTGATTAAAAAGACACTTGGAAGACCGAAAATCGCAAAAAAAAAAAGGATCACACTGAAGAACCTCGAAATCCCAACAAATTGACCAAGGTTGGAGTAGTTATGAGATGTCATCATTGCCATGAAATTAGCCACAACATAAGAGGATGAAAAAATAAGAATCAACCTCCAAGCTAACTTGAAATTATTAAGGTAGATAATTTAGTTATGTAACAAATGTGTTGTTATTTGTCAAGTATTATTAACTTTATGTTTATCTTCAATGTGTATAATGTAGCGAAAAAGAGAAAGGCCACCAAAATCAATATCTACTGAACCCCCTTCATCCAGTATTTGTAGCAGTCAAGAAAGTAGATCAACACAATCAGTATCTACAGGATCAAATACTACACCTTCTATATTATGAAGAAAGACTAAAATGGTTAATTAACTTTAAGTATAAAATTTAAGTTGTTTTTTTAACTTATATAACATTATAATTCTTTTTGTTTTTATAGGCAAGTAGAGGATATGGAGTAACATTTGGGGAAGTTTCTAGGAATACCTACTCTACAGTAAGTCATGTTTATATGTTTATACTATTTATATGTACTTATAAGGGAGATTATAATATTTACATAATTGGTTGTTTATACTTCATAGATGGGAGAAGATCAATGTCAAGTGTTAGAACCTCCCAATACTAACGCAACAGCAACACAAGCATCCCAAAGTACACCTACTAATGCAACTCAACCTAAATGAAGGATCAAACTAAAGGCTAAAAGAACTGCTATTAGGAAATCATCATAGTTGGTGAGTATTGCTTCATTACCTAATTCAATGTTAGCTCTTTTACCCGCTATATTTTTGTTTTTTGGGTATATAGTTATTTTCTTTCAACCTCTTACATTAGAAGGCTCTAAAAAGAAATAATTAGCATTAGAAATGAATGAGAAATGATCCAACTCTTTCCAATCTTGACTTAAAGTTGGATCAAGTTGTAACTACCCCTTGGAAACTTTCATTACCAATTTTGGTGTAAGAAATATGAAAATGTGTAACAATGAAAAAAAGCAGAAGGAAGATTGCCTGCTAAAGTTCAAACATATATATATATATATATTGATCCTGAATCATTAGACAAATGGCATAATCAAAACAAAGTTTGATGAATTTTGTGATAGATCTAAACTATGTATATATATACTTATAAACAAGAATGTAAGAAGATTTAATTATTCATTGTTTTTATTGTTGATGACGTATTACTCTTAATTTCTCGTAGAGTCTTGCTTCAGTCATGGCTGGTTTAATGTATTTACTAGTTTTTTTTTTGGCCCTCAGTGGCTATTGAAGTAAGTTGTTGAATGATTATGGTCTATTTTTTGTATGACATTAAGATGAAAAGTTTTTCTTGCTCTTTTCATTTGTATGCTTTTACTGAAACAAGTGATAGTTCCTTTGCGTTTGTGTGTGTGTGTGATCTTGATGACATCTCTTTTAAGCTGAATCATACTTCTAAATTTCTGCTAGTTAATGTTTATGTAAGGATGGTTTGCGAGATCAAGCACTACAAAAGTCCCTAGATTAAGCCTTTGGAGCTGGAGCTGATTACACACCAATCAATCTAAGAAACTTGGAAGGCGGAGGCATGGTTTTGAATATGGAGCTTTAGAAGTTAGAACCATTTGGAGAAACCAATATTTTTGGATATTGTTTCAGTTTGTAGAATAATGTTAGTGTCTGTAACTTATTTATTTGCTTATTTGATCTTCCTTTGTAATTTACTCTTCAAAAATGATATTGATTTTATTGTTTTTATACATGATTGTTGTCTTTTTCCAGTTAGTTACTCTTCAACACTATTGTCCTTGCCAACCGCTTTTTTTCACTATTCTTTTTCCTTTGAACGCTAATCATATCATTGTTTATAAGAGCATATATTTGAGTTTATAACTACCATTTAGATATATTTATTTTATGTGGAATTGATTGAACCCAAGTTTCTTATTTAAATTGGTGACATTTTCGTGGTTTTTACTACACTTCTTGGCTCTTATTTTTAGATTTTATGCTTAATTGGACTCTTAAGTGCTTGCCTTTATTTTATGTAGTTTACGAGTAAAATTGTCACAAATAATTAGCAATTGCACTAAATTAATTTTCTAAGAACAATTAATACTGCAAACTACCATTTGTTTATTGTAGGAGACTTAAGAAGTAGAGGCAAAGAGTGAAGGCTGAAAATGATGAGTCAACAAGTCAACGAGTTAAAAGGTCAATATGAAATTTCGTCGCGCCGACGTTGCGTAATTGATGTTTTGCCGAGACAAATTATGAAGAATTCAGCATGAAATCTTTCGGGAAAAGTTCGCCGCGGCGTGAAATTCACGTCATCGCAGCAAAGAAACCAGAGACTTCCAAGCAAACCTTTCGGGAAAAGTTCACCGCGGCTAATGCATCCTGTTGTCACGGTGAACCTTCAAATACCCGAACCATTTTCGAAAATCTACCCACTGTGTAACCCAATCCATCAACCCATTTTTGTAAAAACTACCTATTTTAGGTTAAGTGGGGGAGAGAGTCGACAAAGAGAGATAGACCCTCACTCTCTCTACCATCCAAACATCTCCTCTCATCCACACCATTTTTCTGCTCCTTTCACTGTCGACTGCTACCATGGATGCTTCCAGTGGGTTCTCAGTTGTGAAGTCTCCTGGATTTATGCGTGGCTAGGCACTTCTCTCCTCTTGAAGATGTAGCAATGACTTGAGTTCAATGGGCTTCAAAGAGGAGTGACTTAATCTTTGTTTAGCTATGATTTATGAATTCCTAGGTTTAGGATTTGTAATTTATAGTTGAACATTCTTGATTAGATTTTAATCAAGTATTGGATACTCATTGTGTTGTTGGGATTTATTGATGTAGAACTTTGAGCTTAAATATATGAAGTTTCATATATGTTTATTTGTGATCTTATTGAATCTCTTTTATCTTGCATAGTTTTGTTTGATATTGAGTTGATTTGAGATCCCAAGTAACTTGTTACATTGATTTCCCACTACACACACTAAAGGCGTTTAACAAGGTCTTAAGAAATGGAGTTCATTGATTAAGACCTTGGACTTGAAGAGTTCTTTAAGGTTTATCATTTGAAGCTTAGTGATTTTCACTCCCACCAAAATTTATTTTGAACTGTGATAGCCATCATTTTCAAGAGGATTCTATCACATTTGATCATTATTTTTAGCATTCAAAATTCTATTCCCAAAATCCAAAAGCACTTTTGACACATTTTCCTATTAGTTCCTTTTTAATTTAGTAAAGATTTCCAAACGACAAACCCATTTCTTTCTTATCAACTTAGTTTGCATTTCATGACATATAGGCTAGCTTAGGTCCATTCGTTAGGTTCCAATTAAGTGAGACGACTCAAGGTTGCATTCTATATTGCAATCCTTGGAATTAAATTTTTGATTTGACCTTCAAGGGTAAGAACAATAGGCTTTGAATCAAGAATTCAATACATTTCTCCTTTTGCAAATATATTTCATATTTAAGAATGTTAGCTCTTTCGGTCTCCTACTTTTCATTCTTACTCTAATATATGCATATTTTAAAACGTACCAATGGTCAATTGACAAAGATAGAACATAACTCTTCATTGTAATTACCAGAGCATAAGTAATTATGAATGATACAAATGTAATTATAATTAATAGATAGAAATTTGTAATAATTGCAATTACTTCTACAATATAAAACCTTATAACAATTGTAGTTTCCTTAACAATATGAAAAGCTTACATTTGAATATTAAAGTGGTAAGTGATTGAATAAAAGATAAAAAGAGTCACAATAAAAATAATTTGAATATTGATTAGCATTAATTTATACGATTGGCATTACTACAAATAATAATTGAATTACTTACTTTCTTATTAACGTATTCAAAAAAATGTTGACCAATGTTAGGCTTAGCATTTGAAATCCGTAACTTCATCAAAGCATTACAATTGGGGCAATTAATATTCAACATCTGTATTATATATAGAAATATCAATATTAATTATATTTGAATCCATTAAATTATCACATATAACAAATAATATATATTACATTTATTTTACTGCTGAACTTTATGTTTTCTCTTCACAAAATTAAGAATATATCCTTCCAACTTCTGTTACACTATTAAAAGAACAATAAATAACACCCTTGAATCCACTAACAACACCTTAACACTCTTCCCATGTGAAATATTTTCTAGGTGCATAACCAACAAAAGCTACATATACATTATCTCTACCCATAAATGGTTATCCTGTTACAGTATCATCATACGAATATTTAATTCCTACCTTAAATGTAACACTACTATGATTTCTTCTCATAAATTCACCCAACAAAGAATTAAATTTCCAAAATGTTAGCATAATATCCCCAATATTAAGATTTTAGCTAAACTACCATTGCATTTACAAAATGAAAGAGAGGAAGCTTCTTCCCTGCAAATCAGAACGAAGTATCATATAATTGAATATTTAGGCTATGGACTATTTAATGTCATATTTTTTCAGTAATTACCAAGATATATATATTCTACATACAACACAAAACAAAGTATGAATCGGCCATCATGCATTTAGTTACTCGATTTTTTTACTAGACTTTCATTCTATACTGAAAACCAAGCGTATGAGAATTCAAGGTTTTTACTGTTCAATTTGCTATGTACACAGACAAGTTAATCCTCCTTTTCAATAACAAACAAATCATACCCTAGCACAATCCAATTTGAAACCCTAATACCCTAGCACAATAAAAGTCAATTTTTTGGAAGCACAAATCTAATTTAAGACCCTATTACAACAAATTTTTAAATTGGATTTGTGCTTTTGGAACCCTAGCACAATATAAGTCAATTTTCTAGAAGCACAAATCCAATTTGAAACCCTAGTACAACACATTGGATTTATGCTTTTAGAAACCCTAGTACAATAACACACCATTTCATACAAAAACCAAATTGGGGTGGAAAGAATAATATATAGAGAGAGAGGATTAATCATACCCTAGTCGGCACAACAGGAAGTCCGACAACAAAATCTTCAATTTTTACCCGACGACAAAATCACTCTCTTATGAAGCACCCACACACAAAATCACAAAAAAAAATGCTTGTTGGTCTGATGAAGCAAATAACTTTGCGATACAAGAAGCATTAATGCACAAATTCACTCTCTTATGAACTTTGGGGGATTTTAGGTTACAGGTTAGGGATTTCAGAGCAAGAATTTTAAGCGTTGATCAACAGAGAAGATACAGAGAAGAGAGGGAGAAGGGAGGGACATCTGATTTTAGTTAAAACAGCGTTGTTTTACTATCAAAGCTAAACGACGTCGTTTCGCTAATCAGACAATCTTCTCCTAAACTAGCTGAGGTGTTTGATTAATAAGGGGTGTCAACACGTGGCTGTGCCACGTCAGCATAGATAACGGTGAGTCTAACGTCGGGCTAAAATTAAAAAAATTGCAAGTTTGGGCATTTTATTGCTACTTTTTAAAGTTCGGGCTATAATTGAAAAATTGAAGAAAGTTTGGGGTTCTTTTAGTAATTAACCCTTATTTATTCCATAAAATTCCAATTTTTAATTTTTAAAAAAATAAAGAATTAAATTATAATAATTATTTAAATTTTGAATTCTCATTTAGCTAGAGTTAATTGGAATTTCATTTCCATTTTCCTATAGTAAAATAGATATATACAACTTAGTTAAAAGTCTTATGACATAGACTAGTGTTTTAACGTTTTAGCGACAGTAGTTCTTATATGTTATATTTCATTATTTTCTAATAAGATACTATCTGTTAGTATTTGGCTTCCTTTGTTATTTCCTTTCATTTTGTTATTAATTGAAGCAATAGTCATATTGTGAGACTTTTTTAAGCATTAGGGAGAAATGTTCTAACACGAAACTTGACTACTTGATGAAAGGCATTAAATATTTGGCTTTTATAACTTTGTGTGTATCCTTATTCATAAAGCAATAGTCCTGTATACATAGATTTTAAAAAGTCCATATTCACCTTATTTCCATGGTTTATTTATACAATGGCAATTATTATGACATTTATCTGTCGATGGATAGATTATGTTGATTGGTGTTAAACAACCCCTACAACTATCACCTTGCTTAGACCAGACACAACAATCACCTTGCTTAGAGCAAACACAACAATCACTAACTATTTGTGTAATTTCTATATAACTCAAGCATAGCTATAGTAGTTAGGATGTAACTACATAAAATTACCTATAAATGCTGGTTCTTTTATTTATATGTGTATGCTATATGTGCTTTATAAATGTTAGTGCTCGTATATATTGTATTTTTTCCTTCCCTATATTAATAAAAGTTCCACTTTTATTATTTATTTTTTGCTCCATATTTTTTTGTCCTGAGATTACTAAGCTATATAATGCACTGAAGGTGTTTGAAAAAATGACACCTTTAAGAGGTTTGATAAATTGATATTAAAAACATAGTTTGTGAACTTAGTTGCAAACCCAGTGAGATTTTAAGGAGAATCTTAGTCTCAAATAAATCCATGTGATAACTGATATTAAGACAAGGTTAAAAGTCATTTATGGTATGAAATGGTAAGCATAGCTAAGGTCATAACTCAGAAGATAATGTTATGTAAGTTATAACACGTCTTGATCATATTGACAATAAAATCGCCAGTATCTAAATGGATGACATTTATGGTGGGACAAACATAAGAGTTAATGATGCGAAAGGATGAAACCTTGATACCCAATATACTTGATTTATGATCAAGCCCCAATGAAGTTAAAACTATATTTAAAGATAGAACTTTAACCTAATGATTATATGGAATCACAAACTAACGGTATAAAAGGATCTTAACTCATCATTACAAAAAATTAAAACAATGATTTTAAGATGAGTTAAAAAATACAAGAAAATAACTTAATAAGTTGGAAAAGTTCTTTAAAGAATTAAAGAGAAAACTCTCACAATTATATTAATAATCCAAGATAGACTTTAATTAAAGACACAACCCTTTATATACTAAAACACCAAAACTATGGTTTTAATTACATACGACCTAGGACATAATTGTAGACTACGCTATAATGGTTCTAGATATTTTACCACCATTAGCAATATTTAAGACACATTTGTGCTTGAGACCATGTATCCTTTGATATCTTAGGGAAGTTAGGCATGACATGAGACATACAAGTAGTTGGAGACCATGAACTCTTGTAAACTTATGAATTAAGACATATTATGAGAAACGTTGTGAATACAGTATTAAACTTAGTACTGGATTTGATTATGCTAAGGTGCAGTATTGGTATTGGCCATATATTGTAATCCTATAATTTTAGATAATCTTTAAAATTATAAAGTAATCCTAAAATTTTGTAAAATTAGAAAATAGTCCTTTAATATATCATTTATGCCTTTTAACCCAAATTTCAATTGATGGATAGTTCTGAAGATGGAAAAAGTAAATAGGAAAAATAATAGAGGGCATAACAACTAGTAGCCTTTGATGTGTTGCATTTGCTCATAAGAGAATGACTAAAAATGACCTAAAGAACTAGACTAATAATGTTATAAAATAAAAGCTACAAGAAGATATTTTGAGTTTTCAAGGGATTGTTGGTCTTAGAGATCCATATAGATCTAGGGTTAAGAAAGTTATAGAAACTTACAAAGTTACAGGAGTGAACGTAAAAATGATAACACAAAACAACATTTTTACTACAAATGTTATAGCTATAGAATATGGAATACTAAAGCTCAAGAATGATGAAGAAATCGTGATAGAAGGAGCTAAACACCTATAAAAAATATGGAAGTGGTCAAGAAAATATGCATAATGGAAATTAGTCAGAGATAACAAGAAAGTCGATGGTAGTAAGAAAACCAACAACAACAAGGGGCATTGATAAAGAAATCGATTACAACAAGGGGATAACAATAAAATTAGGGATTTTGGGTTTACACTTGCAGAATAAGGAGGGAGTAGTCAAAGGAGTATTAAATAAATATTTTATTTTTACATTTTAATCCTTTAATTTTTTTTAGATTTTAAATTATAACCCAATATTATACTTATATTAGTAATTTCAATTGGTATCGATTGATACCAATTAAAATCATCAGTATTGAATAAAATTTTATCATAAAATAATACCTTCACCTTTCGTACCGTCTTCTAATAGATACATACCTACTAGTACTGGCTAGTGCGGTATGAAATTGGCTCGTTGGTTATGAGTCATGCCTGTAGTTAGAGATCTTGGATCTCACTATAACTTTACAAATTAGTACATGATCTATGACATGCTTATATTAGAGAACATGTCTTACCATTAAGTGGCTCATCAGATTACATAGGCTAATATATGACTATGTATTAAAATGATAAAATATAAGAAGATACTGAAAGAATTTTGGGTTTAAATAATTGACTGTGTTGTATACTTATGAAATAAGTTGTTCCAATAGTTATAACTAATAAGACTCCCTTAAAGCATGAAGTAGAGAAAAGCCAACATTATCTCACATGAAGATATTTAGAAGCATTGTGTATGCCTATATTCTTTATAAAAAGCGCTCAGAGCTTGATGGTAAGAAATATATGTTTGTTAGCTATGATTTTACAACTAAGAGGTACAAGCTTTACAATCCAAATGATGGAAAGGCGACCATCAATAGAGATGTAGACTTTAATAAGGAAGCAACGTAGGATTGACAAGTTCAGAAAGAAAGCTACACTATTCTTCCTTTCTTAGAGAAAAAAGATGGAATTAAAGTAAAAACATCCATTACTCCCTTAACATCACCATCATAAGATGATATTGGAGACTTTGAAGGAAGTTCAAGTTTAAGGCCTCAACGTTCTAAGAGGTTTGATGATAATTATTAGTAAACATAAAGAATTGTTAATTTTATAATTTTTTGTCTTTTAACATAAACTGAGCTAATCAAATTTAATGAAGCTTTTGAGAATGATAAATATAGAGAAGTTATGAATGAAAAATTAAGAGTAATTGAGAAGAACAATACTTAGGAATTAACAACCCTTTCCAATGAACATGTGGGTATACAAATGAAGAAAAATTGTAAAAGAGAGTTAGAATGATACAAAGAAAGGGTTTTTGTTGTAAAGGGGTATAAGCAGTGTTTTGAAAATCGGATCGAACCGGTCGGTTGGACTAGAGAATCGGTGACACGGAGCATAAAAAGGTCCGGTTTAGTTCTTATTTTTGGTGATTGATTGACCTGTTCATTTTGCGGTCGAACCGGTAAAAACTGCTAAATCAGTGTAAGAAAGAACCGGACGATCCATTTAAAATACCTTGATTTTGATGATTTCAACTTGAATGAATATTATGATTAGTGATCTTTTTTATCTTTTTGATGAAATATGACTAGTGAGCTTTGTTATCTTATTTTGTGTTGTGTTGGTAAACTTAAAAAAAAAACTTGTATGTTTTGATGTTTGAAGGTTTAAGTTAAATTTACAATTAGATGAATAATTAAATAGTATATTTAAAAATTATCTTATATATATAATATATAAAATAAAAATTTATATATTTATTAGTCACCGGTTCAATCACGGTTGAATTTTGGTTAAAACATTGGGTATAAGCAATATCAAAGAATTGATTATGATGAACTTTTAATTCCAATAACTCATATGGAGACCATATAACCAATTATTTCTTTGGTAGCTTAAAACAAGTGGAATTTTTTTAAATGAATGATAAATCAGTCTTCCTCAATACCTATCTTGAAGAGGACGTTTATGTTCATAAACTTTCTTGCTATATAGTGAAAGGGCATCAAGATAAAGTACTAAAATTATTTTTTAAAAAACTATTTATAGGTTAAAACAAGCACCAAGAGCTTAAACTTATTGAATTGAAAAATATTTCTAGGAAAATAGTCTTATCAAGTGCCCTTATGAACATGCTCTTTGTATAAGGTAAGTGAAATTTAAAATTTAATCATTAGATTATATATAGATTATCTAATTTTTGTAAAAAAGTATTTAAATATGTTTGAAAATTTCAAAAGAGGAATGAACCATAAATTTGAGAAGAAAATTTAGGAATCATGTTTTATTATCTTGGGATATAATTGAAGTGAAGGAATGACGATATTACCATCTCCCAAAAAAAGTTATGTTAAAAAATTTTGAAATTTTTTTGTATAAGTGATTTCGACCTAATCGACACTCTAATGGAATGTGACATGAAATTGTCCAAATATAATAAAGGCCAAATGATGGATCCAATATTATATTGGAGCTTAATTGGAAGTTTGAGATATTTAGTTTATACAAATCTTAATGTATTATTTGGAGTTAGATTGATTAAACAAAATATGCTAAAAGGTACAAGGAGAATTTTATAATACATTAATGGTACTTGAAAATCACTTTTGATTTTTAACTTATGTTATGCTACCTTTATTAATTTCAGACTTAGATATTCCAATGATAATGATTAGGTTAGAGATACTGACGATTAAAGGAGTACCATTGGCTTTTTATTTAATTAGGTAATACAAATTTTGTGTGAATCAAGCAATTTGGCAAAGGAACTTAATAAGAGGACTTCATTTTGAATAAAGAGAGCCTATTAAAGTTTGAATTACTGATAGATTGACTATTGTCTCAGCAAAGAACTTTCTACTTCATAAATCCATTAAGCATATACATACCAAATTTCATTTTATTCATGAATGTGTTACAAAGAAGTTGGTGCAAGTAAATTATGTGAAGTCTCAAAATTAGATTATGAATATTCTCACTAAAGCTCTCAAGTTTGATAAATTTAAAGCATGAAGAAGCTTCTTTACAATAACTAAAAATCGTGTTTGAGAGATGTGTTTGAAGATAGACATCTAATTAATGTTTGAAGATAAACATAACTTTAATAAAAAAAAGTGTGCTTAAATTAAGTTAAATATATGAATGATTATATCTTTTGAAATTTAAAAACTAAATGTATTTAATTATATGTTAATGTATGTGTATGATAAGAGTTTTGGAATATCATTAATTTTGGTATACTTATTTGGTTACTACAATATATATAGTCTTATAATATTGTATGTAAAGTGGAATGGCATTATAATTGTAGTGTTATTATAATAAAAATGTGTTATGTTAAATTCTCTCTTGTCTTTATAATTCTTTTAAACACTTATTCATTACTTTTATAGCTAACATTGTTATAGTTATGTAATCTTTTATGATTCTGCAAAACAATCTTTCTTGACATCAGAAAATCAACGATTAACCAAAATCGTATACCAATAAGAGTTGCAAGTTCAAGGGGTATACTTATTGCTAGTATGACGTCTAAATGGCAGTACTATTTCATTATCAATTAGTCAACATTACCAAGAGACAACAGTAAGCTTCTGTTTGGTTTATAACAGTTATGGCTACATTTTTGTACCTATTAATTGCATGTGGCCAATGGTTTCTCTAAGTGTTCTTCAAATAGTTTAAAAAGGAGAACATATTCATTTGACTCAGGACATGAGATCCGAAGAATAGACAAAAATAGCAACTAAATGATAAGAACCAAGTAAATGAGCATGTATAACAAAAAGGCAACTCAATCTTTTAAGGTGTCAATGAGACCAGACCATAGAACTCCCCCATTTCAATCTTAGCATTGGACAATCAATCATAGTCTTCCCATAGTGTCGGACCCCGCTTTCGGAGCCCGGCAGTCCCGGGTGGTGAGCCCTGACTGATGGCCCATTCCCGAGATGCTGGTTGCTGGCTGAAATACTAATACTAAACTTGACACTTGCTACTAACTTACTTTGGCACAATAAACCCCTCATT
>JANZLX010149025.1:0-17312 GCA_025531955.1 Erythroxylum orinocense
CATAGCATAAAAGAGTGACATGCCCAACTTAGTGGGAGCTATGCTATGACACACATTTCATACTGTGTGTGCTATAACGACCCTCTTGTGGAGTGACAGTTAAATCCCTTTTTCTGTCACTGTATGATCCCATAGACTTTAAGGTCTAATCGAATGAAACCCTTCGACTTAGAACTATGATATGAAGTCAAGGCTTGGTGTTGCTACTTTAGTGTGTTTTTCCAAGGGCTAAGATGTATACAGTCCAACGGAGCACATTAGGAAAGCAGTTAAGCTAAGATGGATTATTATGAGTGTCTAAGGAAGAATCTTTTTCCTTTATCACTATATCAGCCCGGGCGATTATACTTGGTGTATAATCATATGATATATCTATGAGCATAAAGGGACAGTGTATGCGTTCGGTGATATTTTGGATGATTTGGGGTATCATGACTATGTGAAAGTGTTATGTTAGTTAGATGGTGGCTTAATATAACACTACTGGTTCTTTAAATGGTCGCACGTCCCATTCTCAGTATGACACGTGAAATTGAGGGAGAAGATGTAACTCGTGGCTTATATGGCCGAGTGGGAGTTGTTGGAAGTTACACAAAAAAATAACTTCCGGCGGTTATAGTCCTCATATAAAAGGATGAAACAATGATTACATTGATAATCTGAAAATTTTCTTCCAACATTCTTAGAAACTCTCTCTACATTTTCTTATGAAAAACAAACCATCAAAGGCTTAGAGTTTGGGACGTGAATTCATCGGTGACTCTAGTAGCCTACCGCAATTCGAAGAATAGCAAACAACAAATCGATCCAGCAATTTCGCATTAAGGTTAGTCCTTATAAATCTACACGGCCCAATGCCTTAGTGAAGATGTTAGCGAGTTGAAGGCTAGAGTATAGATACGCAGTAGTAATAGAACTGACAGTGAGTGTTCTTGAACAAAATGACAATTGAGTTCAATGTATTTGGTGCGTTCGTGGAAAACTGAATTGGAGTTTATATGAATAGCGACTTGATTATCAAAAAAAATAGCATCGGTTGTTTATGGAACACATCTAAAGAAGCCAAAAATGATTTTAACCAAATAAGCTCTCACGTGGTAGTAGCCATAGAGCAATGTTTGGCCTTGACAGAAAAGTGGGAGACCGTGTGATGTTGATTTGTGTTGTTTAATGCAGCCAACTATGTTGAAGTCTGTGGAAGAATTTGCAAGTTCAGTGAAAGTGAAGAGAAGAAGCAAAATGAAGAGCAAAATGAAGAGCAAAATTCCAACAATGAAGAGGAAGCTAGAGATCATGGTTTTGAGAGCAATTCAGAGTTGTTTGGATTCAAAACCAAAGGTCCAAATGATTGAAAGTGATGAGTAAAGCCAGATAAGCAAGAAGATTAAAGGAATATGTGATGACAAATTGAAGAATGGAGAATCCGAAGATGAGCAGCAAGTGCAGCAAAAAAACCAGAAGCAAAGTAATTAAAGTCTGAAGCAATTTCTGAAGTTATAAACCTGAAGCAATTAATGTGTTACAAGTCAACAGATCTGCAAATTTGAAGTTAAAAGCAATTATAGGCAATGAAGAAATGAAATTTAAGTATCAGCCTTTTTGTTCCCATTGTTTTCAAGCAACTTTTGTCTTTTTTATCTACTTTTTCAGCTTTAACCGATTAGGAAATCCTTGTGTCAGCTTTTGTTGATGTTTTGTCCAACATTTTCTCTTTTGTTTCAGCTGAACCAATGAGTTCATGCAACTTGTCATGATCTTAAACTTTAGCAGGTTTTTATGTTTCATTTTGAGCCATTGGATGTAATCAAGTAAAATGGTGTGAAGAGCTAAGTTGAAAAGCTCAAAAACCCATCAGATTTGAAAAAAAAAGAATAATAGCACCCTCATTTTGTGAAAAATCTCATCTTCCTCATTTCATTAGTTTTTACATTTTTCTCTTGCATTTACTATTGATTTGGTATTGATACATATGTGAGCATGTTGAGTGGTGTGAGGGGCTAAGTTGAAAAAGCTAAAAACCATTATTTTCTTTTCAGGCCAATGAAAACAGTGACAACAGTTGCAATTTTCTGAAAATTTTTATCTTATCCTTTTCATCTGATTTCATTTTCCCTTCTTGTTATTACCATTGATTAAGAGTTGCTGCAAGTGTGTGAATGGAAAGAGAGCTAAGTTCAAAAGCTTAAACCATCAGAATCGACAATGGAATAGTAGCAGAACCAATTTGTGAAAAATCTCATTTTCTTCTCTTTTTCAATTTTTGCATTTTTCACTTGCTATCACTGTTCATTTGGTATTGTTACGAATGTGTGGATGTTGAGTGGAATGGAAAAGGGCTTTTAAGAGTGGAAAAGAAGCATATTTGAAAGTGCAAAAATCTCCAACTTTTAAGTTTCATAGTTTCTATTTTGTTTAATTTCTAATACAGAATCCTTACGATATTAGAAAGATACATACTTTGTTGCTATTGATTGGCTTTTACAAAGAATACATCAAGTTTATAGATTGCAAATCATGTTCATCATCAAACCATCATTCCTTGAAAACAAAACATTATATATTAGAAGTTGTTCTTGCTGCTGAAGAAGTGCAGACTTGAGGCATTGGAGTTCTGACCTGTTGGAACTCTTGAAGCTCGAATTATTTGCTGAAGTTCAGGAATTGTTGTCGGAACTTTCGGATCTATCTTCTAGCTTCAGTTTTGAGTATTTGGAAGAAGTCATTGAAGTTAGCTTGTCCAGCTGAAGCTCTCAACCTCAAGGAATCTGCTCACCCTTGAGGTTCTGCTTTCAGAAATTGAAACTTGGTACTTGGAGCTGACATGACGCTTATATTCTGCTGAAGCCTTTCCCATCTTAAGATGAACTGTCCACATTAAAGACACAAACCTGTAAACTCTCTACTACTTCAAGATTGCACCCAGAAGATTCTTTAGAAGTTTCAATTCACAAACTTGGTTGTTGTGCGGAAACGTTAATAAATTCGGAGTGAAAAATAAAAAAGCAACAAGAACACCAAGATTTTTATACTGGTTCGGCAATGCCTACATCCAGTTTGGAGACGACTGAATATTTCACTATAATCAATGAAACCATACAACAACGTTTATCACTCAATTTCCTATAAGACCCAAATTAATCCAAGCTCACCCACTCCTACTAGAAAGAGAAACAAAAAAAGAACTTTGTTTTCTCTCTCTCTCAAAATTTCTGCTCTCTCTCACTTCTAGAAAAATTTTCTACTCTATTACACTAAACAACTTCTGCTCTCTTCTCACACCAGAAACCTTCTGCTCTCTTCTCTCCTCTCTCTTCCGTTGTTATTGCTTCTCTTTTATAGAGAATTCAATTGATGAAGGTCAAGGCCAGCTGCACCAAGCCACTATTTATGACTCAACAATCACCGAAAGCAAGCTACAATTTATGACTTTGAGAAGCTAAGATTTCTGACTTTGAGCTACCATTTCTGACTTTGAGACAATACTCAACAATCTCCACCTTGGCTCAAATCCTCGAAATGGAATTCCTAATAATCGTCTCCCAATCCTCTACGGGGCAATCAACAAATTTTACAAACACCAATCAAGTCTAAGCAATGCTTAAACTTGAATAGCGAAACTGGTTTTGTCAACATATCAACAGGATTGTCGATGGTCCCAATCTTCTGAAGAAGAGCATCTCCCCCATCAATAATCTCACGAACAAAATAGAACCTCATATCAATGTGTTTTGTACGTGCGTGAAGAACTTGATTCTTTGCTAAATAAATAGCGCTTTGACTGTCATAATGAACATCCATATGGTCCTGGAGGACTCCTAAGTCATCAAGCAACCCTTGACGCCAGATGGCTTCTTTAATAGCTTTTGTTACTGCCATGCATTCTGCCTCAGTAGTTGATAAAGCAACTGTAGATTGGAAAGTTGATCTCCAACTCACTAGGCCTCCAGTAAGAGTGAATACAAAACCTGTAGTGGACCTACACTTGTCCAAGTCACCTGCGTAATCAAAATCTACATATCCAACAACACATTGACTAGTAACTTTATCTTGCTGAAATAATAAACCAACATCCACAGTACCTAGAATATACCGTAGAATCCATTTCACAGCTTGCCAATACCCATTTTCTAGATTATCCATATATCTATTGACAATACTAACAGTTTGTGAAATATCAAGCCTAGTACACACCATAGCATACATCAAACTATGAACAACACTTGCATATGGAATTTTAGCCATGTAATGACTCTCCTCATCTGTGTTAGGAGACATAGAAGCACTAAGTTTGAAATGAGGAGCAAGAGGTGTACTAACCAGTTTTGAATTTTCATTTATCTCGAAACGTTATTGTACTTTCTTTAAATACTACTTTTGACACAGAATAATCTTGCCTTTTGCTCTATCTCTTTCAATTTCCATACTTAGTATCTTCCGTGTTTCTCTCAAGTCCTTCATCTCAAATTAATTACACAGTTGAGTCTTCAATCTTTCAATCTCCACTTTGCTTTTACATGCTATAAACATATCATCAACATATAAAAGCAAATAAATAAAGGTTCCTTCTTGTAGCTTGTGACAGTATACACAATGATCATAATAACTTCTTGTGTACTTCTGCTCGATTATAAACCTATCAAATCACTTATATCATTGTCTTGGAGATTGCTTTAAACCATACAATGATTTTTGCAATTTGCAAACCCAATTTTCTTTGCCAACAACCGTAAACCCTTCTGGCTGAGACATAAAAATATCTTCCTCCAAATCACCATATAAGAACGTCGTCTTAACATCAAGTTGGGCCAACTTAAGGTCAAACTGCACAACTAAAGCCAATAATATACAAATGGAAGAATGTTTTACTACAGGAGAGAATACCTCGTTGTAGTTAATGCCTTCCTTCTGAGCATAACCTTTAGCTACCAATCTAGCTTTGAATCTTACATTGTATTTTCCCAAAGATTCCATCTTCTTAGCATATATCCACTTACAACCAATTTCTTTCTTCCCTTTTAGTAACTGAACCAACTTCCAAGTCTTATTTTTATGAAGAGATTTCATCTTCTCATCATAGATTTCTTCCACTCCATACTCTCTGAACTCCTGACAGCTTCTTTGTAGGTGGATGGAATATCATCTTCAATAATTGAAAGTGCATATGCCACAATATCACTAAACTGAGCAGGCTTTCGAATTTTCCTTCTTGATCTTCTGGTTGCAATAGAATCTTGTTGCTGTGGTGGTTCTTGGGTAGGTACCTCCTCTTCATTGTCCTCGTCCTCATCATCAAAATCAACTGTAGGACTAGTGTCTGTAACATCAGGCCTTATTGGATCAATTGGGGTCTTCAATAACTTCACTTGCTTTGAACTACTCATGATCTTGGCCGCTTCAATTTCCCCTTCATCCTTGTTCTGATTGACTATAACAGTTTCATCAAAAGTCACATCTCTGCTTACAACAAATTTCTTCTCATCTGGACACCAAAGTCGGTATCCCTTCACACCAATGCTAAACCCATAAATAAAGCTCTCTTTGCTCTTGGATCCAACTTGCTTTCCTTGACATGATAGTAAGCAGGACAGCTAAATATGTGTAAATACTTGTAATCAGTACAAGGTTTACCAGACCATACCTCCATGAGTGTTGTGCCCTTGTTTGCAGTAGTAGGCAACCGATTAATAATATGGCTTGCATAAGTAATTGCCTCAGCCCAAAGCACCTTACCTAAACCAGCATTAGACAACATATACCGAACTTTCTCAGATAAAGTACGGTTCATGCGCTCTGTCACCCCATTCTGTTGTGGTGTCTCCCTAACCGTGAAATGCCTCACAATACCCTCATCTTGACAAACGTCCAAAAAAGGATCTGACTTATATTCACCTCCATTATCTGATCTGAGAGTCTTGATCTTTCGACTGGTTTGCATTTCAATCATCTGTTTCCACTTTAGGAATATCTTTAAAACTTTATCTTTATACTTCATAGTGTACACCTATACTCTTGTAGAGAAGTCATCAATAAAGGAGACAAAATAATGGCTACCTCCCCAAGATGCATTCTTAGAAGGTTCCCAAACATCAGTATGAACATAATCTAGAATGCCTTTAGTGTGGTGAATAGCAGTGCCAAATTTCACTCTAGTTTGCTTACCTAGTATATAATGTTCACAGAATTTCAATTTACATGCCTTTGATCCTTTCAATAAGCCTTGCTTCACCAATCCTTGTAATGCTTTTTTACCAGCATGCCCAAGACGCATATGCCATAACCTTGTAGTGTCTGAGCTATCTATGTTAGCAGTTTCAGTGATAGTTGCTCCACCAGTAACTGTACTCCCCTGCAAAAAATACAAGTTATTTCGTCTTGTACCTTTCATCACCACAAGTGCCCCGTACACAGCTTTAAGAACTTCACCCTCTATGGTGATCTTGATACCCTTGGATTCCAATGCTTATAATGAGATAAGATTTTTCTTCATATCCGGTAGATACCGAACATCACTTAATTCTCTGACTGTTCCATCGTGCATCTTTAAACAGATTTTGCCTATCCCTTATGTTTTACAGGCATTATTATTTCCCATCAAAACAACTCTACCATCCAACTCCTGAAAGCTAGAGAACCATTCCTGAATGGGACACATATGATAAGTGCAACCTGAATCTAAAATTCACTCCTTATAGTGACCATCAGCAGATGAACTAGTCAAAGCAAACTCGAAATCATCATCTCCAGATTTTGCAACATTTGCTATAGAACCCACTTTCTCCTTCTCTTTGTTCTTCAATTTGGGGCAGTCTTTCTTCCAATGACCCTTTTGGCGATAAAAGGCACATTCATCTTTAGTAGGAAACTTCTCTCGTGACTTTGAACGAGATTTTCCCGCTTCTCATGTTTTCTTTCCTCAGTTCGTCCCCTTATAGTGAGTGCCTCAGTTTATGAATTGTGAGTCTTCAATTCCTTCTTACGACACTCATGATTCACCAATGCCGCAGAAACCTCATCAAGTTTCACCTCGAATTTTTCATACAACAAAGTAGTTGTCAAATGATCATAATCATCAGGCAATGAATTTAACAAACGTAGTGCCTTATCCTCATCAGGAATGTTCACATCAAGGTTTGCTAAATCAACAAGTATTTTATTATAATCATTTAGGTATTCTTGCATAGAAATACCTAGACGATACCGAAATCGGAAGAGTCGCTTCTTCAAGAAGAGTCGATTTTCTGCGCTCTTGGTCATATATTTTTCCTCCAATTTCATCCATAACTCCTTAGCATAAGTTTCCTTCATATAAGGATATTTCAGTTCCTTATCAAGGAATGATCGAATAGAGGCACAAGCACGGAGATTAATTCGCGTCCACTACTTGTCATTCATATCTTCGAGTTTATCTTCTAAAACCATATCCAACTTTTGTTGATACAATACATCCATAACTTCACACTGCCATATACCAAAATTATTAGAGTCATTAAATTTATCAACCCCTAACTTTGTAGTAGCGATTGGATGTCTATTGGATATAGGTGTCGATGATGACGATATCGACTCCCTTTTAACGGACTCGTCTTTATCTCCAGCCATCTAATTGTCACTATTCACAAATGCGTACTGTTTGTAATCATTGTTCACACAAACTGTAGTTCTGATACTATTCACAACACTGTAGCATTGGCATTGTTCACGGAGACTGTAGCACCAGCACTGTTGACGGAGACTGTAGTGCTAGCACTGTTCACGAGACTGTAGCACCGACACTGCTCATGTGAACTGTAGCATCAACACTATTCACCGACACTGTAACACCGACACTATAGCTCCAACAAATTTTCACTCCTACAACACCCCAGTCGAAAAAGCTGGAGCTCTGATACCACTTGTTATGCGGAAACATTAATAAATTCAGAGTGAAAAATAAAACAGCAATAGGAACACAAAGATTTTTATACTGATTCGGCAATGTCTACGTCCAATTTGGAGATGACTGAATATTTCACTATAATCAATGAGAGCATACAACAATGTTTATCACTCAATTCCCCATAAGACCCAAATTAATCCAAGCTCACCCACTCCTGCTACAAAGGGAAACAAAAAATATATTTTTTTTTGTTCTCTCTCTCTCTCAAAATTTCTGCTCTCTCTCACTTCAAGAAAATTTTTCTACTCTCTCACACTAAACAACTTCTCACTTCTCATACCAGAAATCTTTTGCTCTCTTCTCCCCTCTCTCTTCCGTTGTTGTTGCTTCTTTTTTATAGAGAATTCAATGGATGAAGGTCAAGGCCAGCTGCACCAAGCCACCATTTTTGACTCACAATCACCAAAAGCAAGCTACAATTTATGACTTTGAGAAGCTAAGATTTCTGACTTTAAGAAGCTACCATTTCTGACTTTGAGACGATGCTTAACATTGGTCAAGACAATAAGGAAGTTATCCTGTGTAAAACCCAAGAAGAAAAAAGCTAATGAGTATCTATGAATATTATAGTCTTTTGGCAATTACCCATCAGTGCATATGATTGGAAGAAATCTTATCAGTAATTGCAATCGCAATGCTATAGAAGCTCGCAAAGCTGACGGGATATAGAAGTGTTATCTACAACTGTTGTTCGTCTGGTCAAACCAGGACTGCCACCTCTTTTTGCCTTTGCAATTGTCAACTTTATTCACATGACCTTCCATCCTAGAAGTTGTTGTTCCTGTCTGTTTAGTTGTACCACGTGTAACAACATTATTTGTTGCTCAATGTTATTCAACTGCTTGATCAACTCATTGGAAAAAGTCTTGCGAGAATCAACTGATCCCTGATCTATGCAGGGAACAACTAAGTAAGTGCTATCTCAGTTAGATGCTGCTGAGTGGCATTGAAGCCTTCAGTCTCAAATTGAACTGAAACTTTCCCAATTCTTTTTGTGTCCATGCCTTCTTCAACAAACTCACCTTATTCAACAACTAGCATTTCAAATATCTTCTTCTCACCCCTCTTATTTTTAGGATTAAAACTAGAATTGGGCCAACCCTATGGCTTCCAAAACTGAGATTTGGTTGAAACACCCTTCCTTTGTGCAATGTTAATTAGCCATTGTTTGACAGTTTTACGTCTAAAAAGGACATCATTTCCAGCTAAGAACCATTTTGCCCACAATAACATTGAATCATCCAATGAACTCCCAAACAGACAGATCAGCTCAGAGAAAAGAGGTGCAACATCAGGTCTGACTAATAACCTTGCAAGGATGATCTCAATGAAGTTGTTCTCATTTTCTGAAGCAACTATTTTTTCAGGACCAGGTGTGGAGTAACGGATTGCATCAGCCAGTGATATATCATGAGTCTCAAGTTTGTCAATAAAGCCTTTGTTTGGATGGAGGGAAAACAAGACAAGAGAAGAGAAAGTAAGAGAATTGTATTTCTCTTGATTTCCATTGTTTGGACAAGAATAAGCAAAAGAAAATGGAGAGGAATTGAAGGGAAATTTGGGCCATTTTTATTTCCCACCAAATTGGTGGAAAAGGGAGGGAAATGCAAGATAAGATAAATAAATTACTATTATATCCTTCTTTAACTCAACCTTTTTATCTAGTGCCTTTGTTGTTGATCCTTCAAGCTACTTCAGCATTTAAGACTCGATCTAAGCCCTCCTACTCTAACTCTTAACATTTTGCTCTCTCTGTGAAGACATAGAGTAATTTATCAATAACTGTTTTTTTTATAAGCTCTTTACAATACTATCGTCTTGCATATAGAGATGGCTATTATGAAATGCATGGGACAATTAAGTTTAGAAGGATATTGAACAA
The DNA here is from genome assembly GCA_025531955.1 of Erythroxylum orinocense. Classification (NCBI taxonomy): domain Eukaryota; kingdom Viridiplantae; phylum Streptophyta; class Magnoliopsida; order Malpighiales; family Erythroxylaceae; genus Erythroxylum; species Erythroxylum orinocense. The sequence continues at coordinate 9,819 of JANZLX010149025.1, forward strand.
CTGATGGAATAAATATAAGTATATATTTTTTTGCTTATGGAGTAAACAATCTTGTGCAGATTTTTTACTTGTGGAGTAAATATAAGTATAGATTTTTTGTTTATGGAGTAAATACTAGTTCTACAACTAAGGGCATAAAGGTCTCAAAATTTTTTTTATCTAATATAAGTTTTAATTCCCTCCTTTGATAAATTAGGAAAACAAACAAAGGAAAGAAAATCACAGTTCCCTTTCATTTTTTTCTCCTCTTTTCTTCTCAATATTTCCTTTTCTTTTCCTTGTGCAACTAAGGATCCAAACAAAGGCTAAGGGATTGTTCATTCAAAAGAAGCCTGAGCTCAACCCACTGCCAACGAAACTTTGCAGGCTGCAGTGTATCCAGTAAATTTTCAATATTATCCAGGAGTTTAGTCTCACTTTTGGCATGTTGAACTTTGGATCCACCTTGTGCAAGAACCTGATTTGCATCCTCTAGCACAAGTACGGACTGTGGAATTTTACAATCAATGATAACACTCAAAAACAATCTCCACGAAGAGGGAAAAAGCCCATTGACCTAAATTTTGTATCCAAATCATTTAACTCCAGCATCGTAGCAAATTCCACATCCCTCAACTATAAGATTACAAAATCCTTGAGTATCCCTCATACAGACATCCCGAAAAGGCAAGTGCCTTATAGCATCATCAATGGCCACCGTCATTGATTGATATATTTGATTAATGTCTTCACGGCTTAAAATATTGCCAGTAACAATGGATGGCCTCCAAATAAGAAAGGCAAATATAAAATATGCGGGAGGAAATACCAAGCTTTGAGGAAGCATACGCTGCATCCTTGAAAGAGAAACTATGGATGGTTCACCCAAGAGGTCAATAAGTAAGCCATCAGATACCGTTCTGCAATTACCCACAAGCAGTCTAAACCATTGCACATAAATATCAACTAAATTACCCACCTTGAAATTCCCTGACGAGCGAGTATTACCATTAGCATTGGATTTTGTACTCCTTAAAGATTGAATTACGTTAATTACCAAAAAGAAAATGATTGAATTACGTCTAATCCTTCTTTTAATCTCAACACAGAAACAATTCTCTCCAGGGAACTGACACCATGGATAACAGCACTGACTACAAGCGCAGAAATTGCAGCAGCACTTTTAGTTCCTTTTCTTACAACTGATTTTCCAGAATTATTCTCAATCTCATCAGAGGTGTTTGCAATAGAATCATGGGATTCAGGTGACAATTGAAATTGACTTCGTGAAGCCTTCACAGGAGCGAAAGCTGCAGCAAGAGCAAAAGAGGCTTTTGTTGCAAGAGCTATCTCAAAAACACGGCCTTGACGCTCTCACAGAGGCAATTGATATGAACACACAAAATGCGTCTAGTGAGGCCCCATAAACTAAAAGTAGAAGAAGATTTCAAATTGTTACTGCCTGCAGCAAAATCTGGTATTTTCCACATGGTTGGTCCTATGCTATTCACTATAGCAGAGATAGTATTATTACACACTAGAGATGGGTCATCTTCCTGAGCAGTACCACCAGTCTGCTGAATACAGTCCATCAGCCCATTATTATCTGTTGAGCTATCTGATATCCATCATCTGACTTTTCTAGACCAGGACGAACCTTTTGGTGTACCAGAACCAAAAAGCTTTCTCTCTTTACCAAATAAATAGTGAAATGCATCATCAATATGCCTTTTGACTACATCTCTCATGCTCACACCCACTCTGGACAACCAATTACCAATTATCTTTTGGCGGAGAAAATTGTGAAGATCTTCAATCCCTGAGGGGACCCCAAGTTCTGCTGATCGTCCAGATTCAAGCTCAAAAAAAAGTCTTTTATCACATGTTAAAACTCTTCTCCCACTCAAGGATACTAGGCAAATGACCATATTTTTTCAGTATATACCGAGAATAAATTAAAGATGGTGAAGCTGAAACTCTTCCAGAAGAAGCAAGCAGTGTTGCAGCACGTTGAGTTACAGCTGACAAGACTTCAAGGACAAGATCTGTAGCAATAAGCGCATTCTCATACCTAAGTAAATGCACAATACGCCAAGTGAGAGGAGCAACTTTATCATTTATTTCATTCAGTTTCAATGACAAAGGATAAAGAAGGAAATGCGCAATTTATGCAATCAGTAACAATCATGATTTTGTAGAAATTTGGAAATTACATCAAAATTTCTCCATAGAATGCAAATCAAATTGGATTGATTAACTAGAGCTATAGGAAGATCAGAGAATCCTACTTTGTAGAGAAAACATATTAACCAGAAAACAGAAAAAGAAGAGCATATTCAGCAGATATATTCTAGGAGCATTTTATACAGTTAATTGTTACAGAACCTTCATCACTAGTAAGCCAATACGTTTCTCCTTTTCCCAGATGGGATTAGGTAGAGAGAGTAGGACATAAAGGGATACGGAGAGTAACATGTATGTATTTTCTACGGTTTTAAAAACCGGACCGAACTGTCCTGTCTGACCGAAAAAAGTTTGAACCAGTCAATGATCCGGTTTGGTTGTACCTAATAATCTTATAAAACTGTTCGATTCAACCTTTTTTCGGTCGGATCGAGCGGTCCGGTCCGGTCAGGTCTGATTTTTTAAACCTTGCAAAATCTCCTTTCTTTCTTTCATCAAAACTTTTACATTTATAGGATTGTTGCAAAGAACATGTTCACTTAATTAATAAGCCAAATTCAACAAAATTATTGGTTTATAATATTTATTTCTTTTTTTATGCTTTGTATTCCTAAATAAGGGAGGAAGAAGAGAACTGTACTATGATCACTATGAAAACCAAATGACGCCATTACTTATTACAATATAAGTGCCTATAAGCATAATATAATTTTCTTACATTAATATCATAATTTTGCTAAAAACGTTATATAAATCGTATTGCTACCTGCTCCAGTCACATACTTCTTTTCAACATCCTCTATTTTATTTGAGTTGAAAATCATTATCTCTCTTATTTCCGGTTACATGCAACACCTCCACCAATACTCATTTTGAAGTACATTGATAAAACTTACAAACATAAGCATATTAAACTTTTAATTATTATCTGAATTATAGTTTCTCAAAATATTCGTTGCTCATAAATAAATATGAAAGAAATATACATACCTGGTTAGCTATACATGTATTAATGTCAAACTCTAGATCTTGGTCAATATTTCTTTTATAGGAACAAGATGCAAATTTAACTAATATTTCATAAAATTACAAGTTAATTTCTAATATTTTGAGGCATTTAAATGAATTCTAACAATTGCAAACTGTTCAAATTTGACAGCAAAAATTTAAATAGAGTAAAGTCTTGTCAAGACGATTTATTAAAAAAAATACATTTGTCATAACGAATGAATTAAGAACATCTACTGATGGTCAGTTCATATCTTATTTTGATCATATTTAAGTCAAAATTATAGTATATTACAAGTTTACAATTGAGAATAATTTTATACATTACTAATTTATAATTTATTTTAATGCAGTAGAAGAAGTTGATGCAAATATTTTAGATGAAAGCGTAGTTACGAATCTTTAAATAGCGTTGAAGAATTTGGAGCTTTTGACGATGATGAGACACAACCTTCTTCAGAAATACAATTTTGATGTTTATTGTTATGTTAATATTTATATTAGGCTCATATTTATTTATTATTAACTAATTATATAATAATAGATATTGGTGTTTTTTATTTCAATAAAATTTTTTATTTTTACTTATTTTTATAAGTTTTATTTCTTATTTATTATATACCGGTTTTATAGCAGTTCACTACCGGTTGAACATCTAAACCTTAAACCTTTCTTTCGACCTGTTTAATGTCCGGTCCGATTTTTAAAACATTGGTATTTTCTACTAAGCTATGTAAGGATTTTTAATCAAACATGTAGGTTTATATGTGTATAATTGTTTATAAAGGTTATCATATAAAGTTGAGCCCAATTAATTAAAGTGGTCTAATATGTTTATGATATTTTGGGCTTTATGTATCTATTTTAAGTGTGAGCTTTATATGTGTGAAACCAGGTTTATAATTTCTAGTTTTATGATAGGCCAAACTAGAAATTAGATTAGGTTTTACCCTAATATAAATGGTTATGGTCCCCAAATTAAACGTATGCTTAATTCTTGTCTGAAATCTCATCATCAGAGAGAAAACAGAGAGTTACCGAAAACTCCAAAGAAAAGGCTATGCTCTAATTTAGAAGACAAAACCGCAAAACTCCAGTGTAAATTTTAATAATGAATTCAGGTACGTTTCTGCTTTTATTTGATTCTTGATGATTTGATATAAATAGATCTTGTATTTTAAAGGGATTAAAATCCCTACAAGTTATACCATGGCCACACAAAAAAAAAAAACAGAAGAAAACAAATCAAGTGAGCTATAAAATGCCACAAAAGTTCTTGAACAAATTGCATGTAAATAACAGACACAAAGATAGAGCACAGTAGGATATGAAAAGCAACCCTCTCAACAAAACTTCATAATCAGTTCGACCTTAAGAGCTCACCTTCTAAGCGATGATAACAAGAAAGTCTCTCCAACTTCCCATGCATGCTCTTCCACATTCCTTGGCAGCAACATTACATTACTCCCACTATGAATTCTAAGATTAATTGGAACTTTTGGCACTAACCAAAGTAATAACTTGGCTTATGATACTAAATCATTACAAGAATCCATCATATACAATATAGCGGATAACTCATCTTCACCAAGCTTCCACCTTGCACTGCCTCTATCATCAACTGCAACAAAAGGACGACTAAACTGTCCAATCTTAGCCGTATTCTTTTCAGCCTCCCCAACAAGCTCCCTGACAACTCTAATTAACCAAACTGTAATGGTCCTTTTCTCCATAAGACGTAGTCTCTTTAGACCTTTTCCAATCAAGACGATATCACCGCCATGCATTCTTTTGGTCCCATCAAATGATTTATCCCCTTCCATTCCTGCTATGTGATGAGGGCAGTTTACCTTGTTATCACAAACATGGCTAGTAGAAGCTCCCTGGCTACTCTCAATCCTACAGTGGCTAACTGAGCCAGACTCTGACTTTTACGCACAACCTTTTGCCTACCCTTAGAAACCTGTTTCAATGATTTAATTGGTGGATCAACTTTTGAAGAATCTATGGAATTCGGTCCCTTTATTACCCACCAGCTATCTTCAGCATCCAATGTTGGAGAATGCCCTTGAAGGCACAAGATCCTTTCTTCACTTTAACTTATGTCTCTTTACTTTCCTACAATCTTCACACCCAGGGCCACCTTCAACTAAATCAGCAGAACTTTGAACACTCCCATGAGAAACGTAGAAGAGAAAATGTCAAGCATCTCCTGACCTTCTGATTGTCGTGGCCGAGCTTAGGGAACAGATCATCTGTTCCGTTACCCTGTCCTATCCTGTTTCGTTGGATGGATGGATGCTTGGAAAACATGATAGGAACAGGTAACCTGAGATTTTGGGCTGCTCATGTCGTCATTACGATGATTTTGATGAGCATTTGTTCCGAGTGAAATCATATAGAATTGAATCAAATCGAATCAAATTGGATAAGCAGTGAAAATAATGTTGATGCTTTGTAATGAGTGAGATCGGATCGAATGTTAAATTAGATCGAATCAATTTTAAATTTTGATCAAATTAAATTCAAAATTTGGTCGAACTTAAGAATTTTTTAAATTTACATTTGAAAAAAATTTTAGTCAAAATTGAGATATATTAAATTTTTAATTTTTGAATTTTAAAATAAACATTTTAATCTTAATTTAAATTTAATTAATTCAAATTTTAACAATTATTTTGAGCCTGAGCTTAGAGTTAAAATATCAACTTACCATAAATATTCACCTTCTATTTTTTTACATTTTTACATATTTTGTAATAAAATTGGAATAAATAAAAATTTTGTAATAAAATAAACACTAACATTAATGGAATTATTTTCTCTCAAACGTGCTAGAAAAAGAAATAAAAATCAACTCTTATACTAAAAAGATCAATTTTATCAGCCCGACCTTTTTTAATATTAAAAGTGCAAAATGACGATAAAAGATCAATTTTATCAGCCCGGCCTTTTTTAAAATTAAAAGTGCAAAACGACGTTGTTTTGCTTCGAAGTGTCTAATCCTGAGCCAGGTCGATCCCTTAAAGCCCTAGGCTCGATCAGGCTTAAAAAATCCAATCGAAACTCGGTCAACCAAGACTTGACCCATTGACTTAGGCCTGGTTCGACCCTTTTGCAATCGCTAATAAACACAAACATTTATAAAACTATGCTAAAATGGATTTATTATTTACTATTTCACAAACATACTAAAAACAAGCAATAAAATCAAACTCTTACAATTGTTTTGCTGTATTAGTTTTGAATAGGAGATTAGTTAATAAAGTATTTAGCTTTTAATAATAAATGTTAAAATGTTATTGATGAAAGAAAAGGAAGAAAATTACTTTTTTTTTGGTACATTGAAAGGTGAAAAAACAAACACTAAAATAAAGAAACAAGAAAAATCATTCTTTCAAAAAGCATACTCCTGAAGCATCAGCAGCTAGGTCTAGCAAGAAATCTAGGGGTAGTGATAATCATTCTTGAAATTCGTGTCAATTTATGCTTCCTCATTTAGCAAGGACATTTGCTACACGATTTCCTTCCCTTAGAGAATGACGTCATAGAATATCTCAATCTCAACCCTTACAAACAATAATATCAACGACAATATTAGCCAAAGAGTGAAACAACCAATCATCACTAGATAGTAACTGAAGAGCTTCTAAAGAGTCCGACACCACCATAATTTTTCAAAACTCAGTGCGCCAAGCAATTTGCAGCCCTGTCCTTATGGCCAGTAGTTCGGCCGTCATAGAAAATAACCTTTTTTCATCTATTATATTCCGTTTTAGTTTTTTTTATGTTGAAAATTATTTGGTTTTACAATCATAATCATAATTATTAATTAATGTATACAAATTAAAGTAACAAATACAAAAATATTTATCATTAGATTGTGGCTTTGACAAAGATTTATTTGTATATTCAATATATTATATAATTATAAGAATGTCAAGAAAATTTTAAAACTTTATAGTAAAAGTTATGGTAAATGGACAATTTAGTTTGATAGAGACACTAAAAGAAAATTAATCTAATTGAATAAGTTTTTCTAATTGATAATGTTTTTTTTTACATTAAAATAATCAAAAAAATTGTCTTGATTTCTTTAAAAAATTTTGAATTCAATCAAACCTTAAAAGCAACGTTTTGAAATCTATTTCGTACTGGTCGGAAAACGGTACTCGGATCTCATCTTCGGTACCAGCTAATACCAGCCGATACTCAAAATATCGGTCAAATACCGACCGGTACCAGAAATTTTTAAAAATTAGGGAACTTTTCTGCAAAATTTTAAAAAAAATTTCAAAATTTCCCTCCCTCCTTCCTACCTAT
>JANZLX010149128.1:0-17284 GCA_025531955.1 Erythroxylum orinocense
GTTAGAGCTTAGACCATAGGAAAGTGACAAGTGTCAAGTTGCTTGTTGTACTTTTGCTAGAAGTAGGTTACTGTTCTTTGAGAATGGAAAGGTTAAGTTTTGTCCGGATAACTTCTTCATAATCACCTTCTTCGAAATTCCTCCCAATATATAGAGTTTTTCCTCAAACCCCTTTTAAGAGATTTCAGTGTTTCTCCCTTTTCCTAAACCAATCCCATTTTTTAAGTTGTTTCTTCTGCCTTAAGAAAAACCAAAAGATGGTTAATGTTCACAATGGATTTCGTGATTTGCTTAGAGTTTACAGCTTGAAGATAGTTGAAGCTCTTGGAGTTTTCAGTAGGTAAGTAGTAAATAAATCCTAGAGTTGGGAATTTATGATATGAAATAAAGTTGATGAATTTACTGTCATTTGCATGGAGCATGGCATTTACGAATATATATATACATTCATAAACACTGTTGTTGAGGCGATGAAAATTGCGGATATGGTAGTATTTGGTTTCTGAAGGATTGTTAGAGATCAAATGTGTAGAAATGGTGTGTAGGGTTAGTATAGAAGATTAAAGTTGGAAAGGTGAAACATGCTCTGTTTCTTCACTAAGCATGTATGAATATACATAGGTGTTTTTACATGAGTTAAGGAGTATATATAGTATTATCTTAGGTTAACTTTTACTTCGTCTTAAGTTGACCGTCTCTATCGTCTTAGGTTGACTTTTGCTTCATCTTAAGTTGACCATCTGTATTGTTTTAGGTTGACTTTTGCTTTGTCTTAAGTTGACCGTCTATATTGCCTTAGGCTGACTTCTGCTTTGTCTTAAGTTGACCGTATGTATCGTCTTAGGCTGACTTTTGATTCGCCTTAAGTTGACCATCTGAATTCGTCTATAAAGTTGTTTCGTCTGTAAAGACACTTCGTCTGTAATGACATCATATCGTCTGTGATGATGTCATTTCATCTTAAGACTTTGCTTTGTCTTAAGTTGACCATCTAAATTCGTCTATAAAGTTGTTTTCATTTCGTCTTAAGACTTTGCTTCATCTTAGGTTGACACCATTCGTCTGCTTTTGGCCATTTGTCTGCTATCTGCTTCGTCTTATGTGTACAAAACCTTGCTTGATTCTTTCAGCCATAACTTTGTCGACCAACCTCAAAATGACTTGATTTTTGATGCGTTGGATTCATAACACATTTCTCTACTTCTCCTTAGAAATTATAACCTTTGGTTTTGACTAGAAAAAGATTGATCGAATCAAAGTAAGGGTATTGGTTGGAAGAGCATAAACTGGATATTTTACTAAACATATTTCAGTAGTTTGATGATATTGTGATCTGTAGGATTCAAATTGAGATGATTTTTTATTTTGAGTAAACTAGAGAAATAGGTATACAAATCATATGAAGAAGCTGAATCTTGATTCAGTCTCTAGGTTGTTCAATTTCTAGATGGAATTTGTATATAGTAAACTATTTTTGATTTAGAACAGTTCGAAAATGTTTGAGGTATATCTTCCTCACTACTAAACCAAATTGAGTGATTTTTATGTCAATGGAATCATAGGACATAGAGGAACACTTTTCTAGGAGAGAGTTTGACCAAATTACATCAGTCTCACTTTCTGAATTGAATGTGAATAGTAGACCCGAAAGTATGACTTGGAAAAATATAAAGTGATCCAATAAGAAATGAATTGCCAATTTAATAGTTTTTACTGAGGCATAAACCTAAGTATAAATTATCCTTAGATCAGTTTAGATATGAGAATATTTTTGTGATGAAATTGATGAAAAGATACTCGGGATTGTCATAAACATGCATTGTACATAATTCATTACATACATGTGCATTCTTGAACACTCATAATTGTGCAAATTGTGATATATGTGTATGTTATTTTATATAGAGAAGCAACTGGAGCGTCAACCTCTAGACATTGCTGGCACTTCTAGGCATTAGCTTCGGGAGCAACTTGTGAGCAACCTAAACAGTCTCACCTAATTACTTGTTTGCTTAGATTATATTTTAAATGATAATTGAATGTGTTTGATTGTGGATTCCGGACAAAAGGTCTGATGGTTGTGTAATGTGAATCAACATATTGAAGTGTTGCTTGAATGTGAATGTGTGGACCTATATGCTTTATAATGTGATTGATGTGGTACATACATTTCATTCATGAATGCATAATCAGATAATGGCAGTGGTGACCAGAGTAGCCATCGATCAGAGCTTAAAGCTCAACGAGTGAAAAGAGGCTCGAGCTCAAACAGCGATTAAGAGCCTAAGTCTCACAATGTATAATGGGCCCTGTATCCTCATCAGATAAGGGATAGTTATTAATAAGCTTGGTATCCAAAATGGATAAGGGACAGTTCAGGCACTCGATCACAGCAACGTAATAATTGAAAAGGTGTTGCATGAGCATTTCATATGCATCTTGTTAAATATGTTTGATTGATTGAAATGCAGGATTGCTTATGCTTAAGTGGAAAAAAATGTGATACTTATGTAAAGTGCAAAGTTGTGAAATGATTGTTATAAGAATTGATGTCTTGCATGAATTAGGTAAACCATCGATGATGGTTACCTCATTGAGTTCACAAAACTCACCAAAATTACAACGTTATCTTTTCAAAACCGAAAGGCGACTCTAGCTACTGAGAGGCTCTACTGCTGTGTAGATTGTGATTTGGAAAGAGAAGTCATGGCTCAAAGGTCGGTTAGCTGTGATTTTTGGACAGATTAGTTATATTGTACATATTTTCCTCATTTATGTAGTACTATTGTATTAGGTTTTTGATGATGTACATATGGAAAGTGTTGAAAGACACAATGTAGACTTTCGGTTCTGAGAAATGAAATGAGGAAAAGTTGGACAAAATATTATGGTTTTTCTTATGATGCTTTATAAGTGAATAATGATATGATGCCATATGAAGTGAACGTAGTGATTGAACGTAGCTCACCCTTATCATTGGATATGTACTGAAATGACCTTCGGGCGTCCTAGTGTGTACCCTGTAGTAAGAGGGCGCTACATTTAGGTGGTATCAGAGCATGGTTTGGAATCTATTAGGACATATAGGAATGTTAAGCATGAAATATTGTGAAAATTGTGGATAATGATTGAAGTTATTAACTATTATAGGTCATCCGCTCTAGGTGATCAGACTGATCAACTAGTTGACTAAGGATCGATAGGAGCCAGTAGAGAGTCCTCGGTACCTCGATCTGAGGAGATGCCTCTAGAGTTCCCGAGAGAAGGGAGAGGAGGTATGATAGGCTGCGGAAGCAAGGAGCTGTGGATTTTTATGGCAGCACAGACTCTGTTGAGGCCGAGGGTGGTTAGAGAGGACGGAAAGGGTATTTGATCAGATGGACTGCAAGTTTGATAAAAGGTTCGATTATGCAATGTCTTTACTAAAGGGTCCAGCATATTAGTAGTGGAAAATTGCTTCAGGCAGTACCACCAGACATTCCCAGTTAAAGTAGGAAGACTTTTTGAGGGTCTTAAGAGACAACTACATGCCTAAGATCTGTTTGGACATGAAGATGCAGGAGTTATTGGAATTGAAACAAGATAGGATGCCAGTGGCTGAATTTGAGGTCCGGTTTAATGAGTCGATGGGTTATACTACTGCTCTGATCCCTACAAAAGAAGACAAGTGTATGAGGTTTGAGAATGGACTAAATATGGAGATCAGAACAAGGTTGGTGCTTTCCAATCTAGGCACTTTCATTGAGTTGAGATTTGCTTCGATTAGAATTTAGCAATTACTGAAAGAGAACCAAGCAGAGACTGGGAAAGGATCTAGAGGGAAGAGGCTTAGTGAGAATTAGGGCAGTTCTGGTAAGAGCTTCAGTAAGCGCCAAAACAGAGCATTCAGATCATCGGGTGGATCCAGGCAGAGGGATAGGTTTTCACAGACTGGCAGTGGAAGGGGTATAAGACAGACTCAGTTTCCAATATATGAGCACTGTGAGAGGAGGCATGGAGGTGAGTGTTGGAGGCTAACTAGAGCTTACCTCAGATGTGGCTCCATGGACCACCAGATTAGAGATTGCCCTGCTACTTTGGGAGCTCAGTCTGCTGTCAGTGGGCAATCTGGGAGTAATACTATAGTCCAGCAGGGTAGAGGTGGTGGATCTAGGCAGAGAGGCCGAGGTAGAGGCAAAGGGAGAGCTGGGAGTCCTTCTATGAAGACTGAGGGACAGGGCAGCCGACCACAATCCCAGGCCAGGGTTTATGCTATAACCAGGCAAGAGGCTCAGGACTCAACAGATGTAGTGGCAAGTGCGCTTCTCATTTATGATTTTAAGGTATTTGCACTGCTAGATCTAGGATCAACACACTCCTTTATCACATCGCATTTGGCATGTAGACTACATTGTGATAGAGACTTGCTACAATATGGATTAGATGTGAGTATGCCAATAGGTAGTACTACAGTTATAGGAGAGGTTTGTAAGGGATGCTTGATTCGAATTGATCAAGCAATATTAGAGGCAAACCTTATTATATTACAGTTGAGGGAGATAAATGTTATCTTAGGCATGGATTGGCTCACTGCCCATAGGGCCATCATAAACTATTACACTAAGGAGGTAGTACTGGAATCTCCTAGTCAGCCGAGGGTAGTTTTTAGAGAAGTTAGTCAGGCAGTGCCAGCCTGGATGATATCATTTATGAGTGTACTGAGATTAATACAGGGAGGATGTTAGGCTTACCTAACCCACATCATTAATACTAAAGCAGAGTAGATTGTACAAAACATTCCTATAGTGAGGGAATTCCTGGATGTGTCTCCCGATGAGCTACCTAATTTACCACCAGATCAGGAGATAGAGTTCACGATTTATCTAGTTCTAGGTGCTACTCCTATATCTATTGCTCCATTTAAGATGACACCTGTGGAACTGAAGGAGTTAAAGGCTCAGTAGCAAGAGCTATTAGAAAAGGGTTTTATTAGACCCAGTGTTTCACCTTGGGGAGCTCCAGTGCTATTTGTGAAAAAGAAAGATGGGACTTTGAGGTTATGCATTAATTATAGGCAGTTGAATCGGGTAACGGTGAAGAACAAGTACCCATTGCCTAGAATTGATGATTTGTTTGATCAGTTGCAGGGAGCTCAGGTCTTTACTAAACTGGACTTGAGGTCAGGGTACTATCAGTTGAAGATAGCTGAGGTTGATGTACCTAAGAGTACATTCCAGAGTAGGTATGGACACTTTGAGTTTTTAGTGATGCTGTTTAGGTTGACAAATGCCCCGATAACTTTTATGGCCTTGATGAATAAGGTGTTTCAGCCCTACCTGGATCGATTTGTGATTGTGTTCATTGATGATATCTTGTTGTATTCGAAGAGTATAAAGGAGCATCTGAGGGTCATTTTGCAGATCATGAGGGAGAAGTAGCTGTATGCCAAATTCAGTAAGTGTGAATTTTGGTTAGATCAGGTTGTGTTTATGGGGCATCTAGTGACTAAAGATGGCATACAGGTAGATTCAAAGATTATTGAGGCAGTGGTGAATTAGGAAGCTCCAAGGAATGTGTCAGAGATTCGAAGCTTCCTAGGATTGGCCGGATATTACTAGAGGTTTATCGAGGAGTTTTCTCTGATCTTAGCCCCTCTGAAAAAACTTCTGAGGAAGAATGTAGTGCTCAGATGGAATGAGGAGTGCGAAAAGAGCTTTGAGGAGCTTAAAAATTGGTTGACTACTGCACCAGTGTTGACTATTCCATCGGAGACTGGAGGATATGTGGTGTATATTGATGCTTTACATCAAGGATTGGGGTGTGTACTGATGCAACATGGCAAGGTGATTGCTTACGCATCGAGACAATTAAGGTCTCACAAGATCAACTATCCAATACATGATTTAGAGCTAGCTGTAGTGGTCTTTGCTCTAAAGATTTGGAGACATTATTTGTCTGAAGAGACTTTCCAGATATTCACTGATCGTAAGAGTCTGAGGTATTTGCTGAGTCAGAGGGAGATGAACTTGAGGCGGAGGAGATGGATTGAGCTACTGAAAGACTATGATTGCACTATTGAGTACCACCCGAGGAAAGCTAATGTGGTGGCAGATGCTTTGAGCAGAAAGTCTAATATCAATGCAGCTCGGATTTAGTTATTACGGCTACCTAATCTGATACAGTTAAGAGCTCTGAATATGGAGATGAATCTAGATCAGGATAGGGCCTTCATTGCTACACTAAAGTTAAGACCGATGCTACGTGACAGAATCAAGAAGGTCTAATGGAAAGATCCTGATATGGTAAAGCTTATGGCGAAAGTGAAGGTAAATCCAGATTTCTAGTTTAAGTTGAGAGATGAGACACTATAGTTGAGACAGGGGCTGTGTGTTCCTAATGTGGATTATCTGAGGAAGGAGATACTAGAGCAAGCTCATATGGCCACCTATGTTATGCATCCTAGTACTACCAAGATGTATAATATATTGAAACAGCATTAATAGTGGCTCAGGATGAAGAAGCAAGTGGCGAAGTATGTATCCGGATGTATAGCATGCCAACAAGTTAAAGCTGAGCACCCGGCTCCAGTAGGGAAGCACCATTCGTTACCCATTCCGAAGTGGAAATGGGAACAAATCACTATGGATTTCATTATGGGACTGCCTAAGACTCCAAGGTAGCATGATGCTATATGGGTCACAGTGGACCGGTTAACTAAGTTAGCCCACTTCTTACTGGTGAGAGAGAATAACTCACTTGATTAGTTAGCTAGGAGATATGTAGATGAGGTGGTGAGATTGCATAGGGTTCCAGTGTCCATAGTATCGAGCAGGGACCCCAGATACTTCAAGGTTTTGGAGGAGTTTGCAGTCGACTATGGGTACTGAGTTGAACTTCAATACAATATTTCATCCTCAGACAGATGGACAAAGTAAGAGGACAATCAAGACAGTTGAGGATATTCTTAGAGCTTGTGTATTGGAGTTTAGAGGAGCTTGGGATCAATATATGGTAGTGATAGAGTTTGCCTATAATAATCAATATCATAGTAGTATCGGAATGGCACCGTATGAGGCATTGTATGGTAGAAAATTTCGGTCGCCACTATATTAGGATGAAGAGGGCTTGAGAATGGTTAAAGGCCCAAAGTTGATACAGGACACAGTGGATAAGGTAAAGTTGATCCGAAGCCGAATCAAAGCAGCTCAGGATAGGCAGAAAATTTATGTGGATCAATATCGACATGATATGGAGTACAGTGCGGGAGATAGAGTATTCCTAAAAGTGTCACCTTAGAGGGGAGTCTTGAGATTCGGTAAAAAGGGCAAGTTGAGCCCTAGGTACATTGGTCCTTATGAGATTATTGAGATGATAGGACCTTATGAGATTATTGAGATAATGGCAGTGGTGACCAAAGTAGCCATCGATCAGAGCTTAAAGCTTAACGAGTGAAAAGAGCTTCGAGCTCAACAAATGATTAAGAGCCTAAGGCTCACTATGTATAATGAGCCCGTTATCCTCATTGAATAAGGGATAGTTATTAATGAGCCTAGTATCCAAAATAGATAGGGACAGTTCAGGCACTCGATCACAACAACGTAATAATTGGAAAGGTGTCTCAAGAGCATTTCATATGCATCTTGTTAAGTATGATTGATTGATTGAAATGCATAATTGCTTATGCTTAAGTGAAAAAATATGTGATACTTACGTAAAGTGCAAAGTTGCGAAATAATTGTTATATGAATTGATGTGTTGCATGAATTGGGTGAACCATCGATGATGGTTACCTCATGGAGTTCGCAAAACTCACCAAAATTGCAACGTTGTCTTTTTAGAACTGAGAGATGACTCTAGTTACTAAGAGGCTCTACTGTTGTGTAGATTATGATTTGGCAAGACAAGTTATGGCTTAAAGGTCAGTCAGCTGAGATTTTTGGACAGATTAGTTAGATTGTACATATTTTCCTCATTCAAGTAGTACTATTGTATTAGGTTTTTGATGATGTAGATATGGAAAGTGTTGAAAGACACAATGTAGACTTTCGATTTTGAGAAATGAAATGAGGAAAAGTTGGAAAAAAAATTATAATGTTGTTTTTCTTATGATGCTTTATAAGTGAATAATGATATGATGTCATATGAAGTGAATGTAATGATTGAACGTAGCTCTCCCTTATCGTAGGATATGTATCGAAATGACATTCAGGCATCCCGGTATGTACCCTGTGGTAAGGGAGCACTACAGATAAGGTTGAGAATATGATTGCTTCTATGAACATAAATTTCCTTTGTAAAATCCTCTAATGTAAATAGTTGTGTAATTGTGATTTAACTTTAATTTTTCTTTATAATTAGGTGGTTATTTTTTAGCTAGTCCATTATATATGTAGTTTCATAAAATATTTTTCAATAAATTGAAATGTGTGTATGATAACATCATATTAATTGTCATATATGATAATGATAATGATGATGATGATGATGATGATAATAATAATAGAAATTTAATTAAAAATAAATTACCATATAGCAAAACATGGAAATCATTATTAAGTATTAATATCATATTCTTAAAAAACAAATTTAATATTATTCGAAATTTATTGTAAGCCTAAAAATAAATGTAGTTAACAACAATGTCATTTCAAAGATCATATTTAATAGTAATGACAATGATTGTATAAGTGTAAAAATAAATTTAGTTAAAAAAATTTTGATCAAACAATGGGCAGGTTTTTTCAAACAAACATGGAAGGTGGAAAAGAAGTGTCAACCCATACACATCCAAAACATAAACAGAATTCAGCATCGTTCAAACACAAACACAAACAAAAATCCATATACCATTAGCAAGAAAAAAAACCTACATAAACTCCACAGCATAACATAAAAACGTAGCATCTAATGGACGGTTGTTGAAAATGTGAATGAAGAAAAATACCAACACAGGACACGACATTTCGTAGATGGTGATGACTACAAGACAGGTGATGACCACAAGATAGGAGACGACCACAATAGATCAGGAGACGATGCTTCTTCAATGATAAACCAAGAGGAAATTGGTTTGACTAACACAAAAATGAAGAAAGCTTCATTTTCGTGTTAATAACAAAACATAAAAAGACATCGTTTGTTGTTAAACTAAATGATGTCATTTTCGATTAATTCGGAAAAAAAAGTTACCATTTGGCACTGAAATGGGGTATATTTCAATTTGGCTTAACCTTTGGCAACGAAATTATATGTAATATATAAATTTATTATAACAATACCAAATTTATATATATATAATAGAATTGTGATTAAATAGACTACTATATTACAAAAATAAAATATGATAAAATTTATATATTATCTATACAATCATAAACCATTATACTAGTTACAATTTTTATCTATACATTTATGTAACATTATATTAATTACCATATATAATAATAATTGCAATTTAATAAAAAATAATTGCATTATAGTAAATAATGGAAATCAATATCAAATATTAATAGAATATTCTTAAAAATGAAATTTAGTATTATTCATTATGATGATAAGTATAAAAATAAAATTATTTATGTATAATGACATTTCAAAAATTTATAAAACAAAAAATAAAAAAAATTATGATACATTTTTTATAATTTGATTAATGTCTTTTAATATATATGACATGAAAATGTTACATGGTCTCACAAAACTCTATTTATTATGTATAAATTCTTTACTATTTTATAGAAATGATATATTACAAAAAAATTAGCAAAATTAAAACATATGAAAATATTTATAGTATTGGCAACAAATTTATATTTTTGTCGCCTAATATAAAATTGTTGTTGCCTATTGTGTAACATTTAGGGGGCCTTAAGGGGTGGTCGAGTTGGTAAAGTGAGGGGGGTATGGGGCTAAAAGGTCCTGTCTTTGAATCCCCCTACTTACGCTCTCTTGATCGAGCTTGTCATACAAGGCTTGTATAGTACGGAATACCTGGTTGGCGTGATTTGCAAACAATTGCGTCAATCCAGAGGTTTACCTAGTACGCATCTAAAGGATAGTAGCTACAGATTCCTCCGTTTTCAAAAAAAAACATTTAGGAAAATTTTTTGTAATCATCACCAAATGTTACAGAGATTAAAAAAATTAGAAGAAAACAACATTGTTTGTCCAATGACAAACGTCTTTTTCTTAAAATTTAAATCATCCAACCCAACGCCTCTCCCCCATTTCCTTTTGCCTCCTCTTCTCTTCTTTTTCCCTTCAACGTTTTTTGAACAATTCCTTTTAATCTTCTTTTCTCTTTGTCCATTCATCATGTTCTCTTCATTTTCTCTTTCATCGTCTCCCCACAATTATAGTCAAGGTAAGTAGTTGCTACATTTGTTTTGGTTTTTTTTCTTGTTTCACTGTTGTTAAATGCTATGTTCATGGTCAGTTTTAGGGTAAACCTTTGAGTTGTTTGCATTTGTTTGTACTATTCATGGTTGAATGTTTATTTGCATGTGTTAATGTTGGTGAAGAGAGGGAAAAGACAAAATTTTTGTTGCTAGTTAGGTTTGAATTTGTAAAGCCTATAAAGTGCTCGATGAAAGTTCTCTTAGGTTTTTAATGTTCTGTTTTGATAGAGAACGAATGCCCTTTCAAAGTTAATTGTTTCGTAATTAGATTACATCAAAGCACATTAACTTATTAACTTATTATTGTAATTGGGACCCTAGGTTTTTGTTTAATTAAATTTAACATTAGTATTAGATTTTAGTAAGATTTTAAATCATATTCAAAGTTATTAAAAGTTATTAGAAAAGGCTTGTTATTAGAATGCAGTATTAGAAGGTTGAAGCTCTTTTTGCAAATTAAACATACATAAAATGTTATTTTTTTTCAAATTAAACATAGGTGTAATCAAAGAAGGTTAAAAGGTGTAATGTTCTTTTTGCAAAGTTTGCATATCTAATGGAATTTTAATACTTAATTGAAAAGGATGTTTAGATGAATTGTGTAATAAAGTTTACATGTCTAATGAAATTTGAATACCTAATTGAAAAAGATGTAAAAAGTCTCAGGAGTTTCAACTTTAAAGTGACTTCATTCTTGCGGTTAACAATCAAAAGAGCTTAATTGCAATTTTGAATTTTATTTTAAATTTTTCATAATGCCAAAAAATATTTATTTATATTTTGTGTATATAATTTCTCAAATTTCCTACTTAGTAGGTCCATATATATTAGTTTTGGTGGTTTTTAGGCTGAGTTTTGTGTATATTATTGTTCATGTATATATTATGAATATTGATAAACTAATAAGATTACAAAGAGAACAAAAAATGCATCAGTTTGCTATCTCATTATAAAAGCACCTATATCATTGGTGAAATTAGGATTACTGTGTTGTATGCAAAAGATACAAATACAAAACTAATCAAAAATTGTATTACATTATATTCAAATTTTCATTTTTCCAAGCCCTATTTTGTGATGAAGAGTGTTGATAATCGTTTAACCTCGTCCTTCTTCTTTGTAGTCTGCAATTGTTTGTTCGCTTAGGTAAGTCTTTCAACTATTATTTATCATATGTTATGCTTTAATAGTATGAGTATTTATGTTTGAGTTTTGTGTGAATGCAAAGGAGGTCTTGGTTTTGTATTATTGTTTAGAATATTCTTAGAATCATTGATGAGTAGATATATGAATAATATAAGTATTCACAGCACGTGGAATGAGTTTGATCTGTTATGGACGATCCTTTGCATAATAAACGCCTAGGATGGTATATAGGCTGGAAACCCGTGATACATCTCCCAGTACTAGTGAAATATTCCATAAGCCTAGTAGTCATAACAAGAATTTGTTTTCTCGATTCATATGGTGTAACAATGTCACGTACCGTAGTGCTTATTTGAATTCAAACTTTAAAAATGAACTTGTAGTGATTAATCATTATATAGTAACATTAGAAATTCAAGTATAATTATGGAATATCCTTTGCATAATAAACCCCTAACATGGTATATAGGTCGGAAACCCTTGATACAACTCCCATGAGGCTTATCGGTGAAATATTCCATGAGCCTAGGAGTCATAGAAGTAATTTGCTTTCTCAATTCAGGTGGTGTAACAATCCCACGTACCATAGTGCTTGTTTGAATTCAAACTTAGGTTATAAACTTGTCGTGATTAATTATTATGTAGTAACATTCAAAATTTAAGTATAATTATGGATGATCCTTTGCATAATAAACTCCTAAGATGGTATATAGGCTAGATACCTGTGATACAACTCCTATGAGGCTTATCGGTGAAATATTCCACAAGTCTAAGAGTCACAACAAGAACTTGCTTTCTCAATTCATATGGTGTAACAATGCCACGTACCATAGTGTTTGTTTGAATTCAAACTTAGGTTATGAATATGTAGCGATTAATCATTAGTTTATAGAGAACGATGATTACATTTAGTAATTTGGTTATTTACTTTTAGCTATGTAGCTAGATGGAAAAAAGTTAGATGTCTCATCAGAAATAGTCCACTGAATACTTAGAAGGAGTTAAGAGTTTCATGCAAATTTTACAAGATCAAACGGGTTTTGAATGTTGTATTCATTGTCCATGCATAGATTGCTTAAGTGTGAACATTCAAATTCAAGATGTGGTATATAATCACTTACTAATATAAGGCATAGATAAATTCTATACTCCATGACTTTATCATAGTGAATGCTCAGAAGTAAGTTGTAGTAGAAGTGTTGGTATAAGTTTTGATATTAACAATAATGATGTAGAAGATTGTGATATTAATGATGATGGGATTAGCGAGATGTTAGGAATTATATAGAGATTATGAATGAAACTGGTTTGCCTAACATAATTGGTAGTATTATAGAAGATAATTTTGGGAAGTTATAGAAAGTCTCTCAATAAGAATTAAATCTAAGGTTCTTGAAATTCTCACGACTATCTTTCATTGTCAAGTTGTTGCATTTAAAGGTCTATAATAAATGAAGTAATAAGTATTTTGACATGTTAATTGACATGCTTAATGACGCATTACATGTTGGACACAAATTGGACAAATCTTACTATGATGCAAAAAAATTGGTAGTGTTCATCTCTCTACCATTCAAATTTTATTAAAAGCAACTTTTTAAGAAGGAATAGATTCACCTATTAGAATGGCTATTGTAGATGAAAGAATGACCAATTTAAACGATCAAATAATTGGAATGATGAATGGAAATCTAGCATATGGAAAAATCAAGTTCAATGCAAGATTAAAATTAGGAATACCTTTAAAATCACATAATTTAGACGACACTATAACTATTGCATATAAATTTTATAAAGATAATTTGATGACACCAGGACAATATCCATTTTCTATCACTTACCATGTAAGTTACGCTTTAACTAATTCACATCACAGTATTGAATTTAAAGATACTGAAAAAATTTGTATAGACCAATTATTTAATAATGTTGCTAAAGTAGGAACAAATTTTAGAACTACATTACGAACTTTACCTACTATACAATTTCCTATTCAACAACCAGTCAATAAAAGACATTCTTTTTTAGATAATTCATCTTCTTCAAACCATCCATTGACTAGAACATAGTCTTTAAAAATCAATAAACCTATTCGATTCTTTGAACCTAAAAATAGAGATAACACCAATATTAGAATTACAAACCCTATTATAGATGCTCCTTCCACTATAGAATCATCTATAAAACTAGATGATATAAAAAAATCAAGTAACTGAACTAACAACTTATTTGAAAATACATTATGAACATGAGTGTAACTCAAATAATAAAGGAACTCAAAGAACAAAATAAAAAACTAGAATCACAGATAATAGAAATAAAACAAAAACAAAATGACATAATTCACTTAATCAAAGAATTAAACACAGATAGAAATCAACAAATACAAAAAAAATAAACCAGATCCTAAGGTTATCAAAAAAATTGTATTGATGTAAGTCGAATTAAACTAATGTGTCTTCACTAAAGTTTTATTTTATTCTCTTAGCTTTTAATTGGTATGAAGTTTGTAATTTTTGGATATTGGAATTGAGAGATATGGGTTGTACAACTGGAATGCATGATCATGCTCTAGACAAAAATTTCAAATGTACAATCTGTGGTATTTTAAGCATAACTCAATAGAATAATAAACCAAATTGTATGATCTTGGTATCATTAGAAACTTAAGACACTGAAGAACAATTTTATAGAAGAGAGTGTTACAGAAATACATCATTTTCTTGATCTTATTGATTATGCAAAGTTGACCCAAATGAGGTGCTTCCAACAAAAGCTAGAATAGTAATTGAATGTATGAATTCAGGAACTTGTGAAGTACAATTGATGTTTAATCATGTGCAATAGTGATTTGTATATATGTTAAATGTTATAAAGGAATGCATAGAGCGACCACATCTAGATATTGCCAGGACTTCGACCCAATAAGCAATAATGGAGCTTTTGTGAGTAATCTTAGATGGTCACACCTTACTTTGTTCTGCTTGTTGAATTTGATTTATGCTGATTGTGTTCTGAATTCCAGACAATGATTGTCCGAGGCGTTTGATGCATGTTTATATCATTGGAAGTGCTAATTGCATATGAATATGATTGACTACTTGCTCTGCACATGAAATGTCTGAAATGACTTTGTTTTGTTTTAAAACTGTTGAGTCCTAGTTATAGGTAAATAGGCATGCCTAGAAGGGTTTGCAGTTGCTCCTGTGACACTTCGATGTTGAGACTTTAGTCTCTCCTGTGACACTTCGATGTCGAGACTTCGGTCTCTCCTGTGATACTTTAGTGTCGAGACTTCGGTCTATCTTATATAAGTCCCATTACCCGCTTCTATAAATGGCTTAACAGTCATCTGATTTTGTGTTCTGATATATGTTTGTTTCTGACATAAACAAAATTGTGTTATGATTCTGAAAGGTTTATACCCTCTTCGGATATTCAACTTTGTTAACTATAAAATCTGTTCTGAAATGCATTATGTCTGATTTATTGTTCAAATAAACCTGATAATGCATGTTTATGTTATTACATGATTTAGTATGATGAGTTATCACTTTATATATAGATTAGTTATTACTCACTAAGCTATATGCTTAGCACGGTGGATTTGCCTCGTGTAAGTTCAGAGTAAGGATTGTAAAGATTGGGATGAGTCAACCGTAATGGACAATGGAGTCTAAGTCTTGTTTTGATAGAAATGTATATTGAATTTATCTTGGTTTAAATATAGAGTGTATGACTTTGAATTGTTGTAAGATTTTGTAATAATTATGTTTCAAGCTAGTTTCGATTTTTGGAACAAAATTGTATTATGTTCATGTGATATAATGTATGTATGTTTTGAACAAGTTTGGAATGATTTGTTATGTATGTTTGCTTTAGTTTCTGAAAATACATGCAATGAATGTTTAGTATATGTTGCAATGCTTCCACATCAGTCTGTTATTTGTTTTTGTTTGTGATTCCGATGTGGCACTCCCGTATCCTCCAAGGGGTTATTAGGGCGTCAGACTTTTTTGGTATCAGAGCATGGATTAGGCGATTCTAGTTTAACTAGAGCTTAACTATTGTTATTTGAGTTTACAAGTTGTGTTTGACCTAATGCGATGTCCCATATTCTGTGCTAGCCCCCGAATTTTCTTTTGATGAATAAGCATGATTTAAATTAATTTTGAGGTCTTGATAGATTAATTTATCTTAGAGTTAATTAGCATGTTAATGTGAGTGAGATTATACGACATAGGTTAATTGAATTAAAGTGTTAGGAAGGTAAGATTGCAAGAGGGGCATTGTTGGAAGATCACTTAAGTTGTAAATACTTAAGGCATTGAAGGAAGGGTAAGTTGGACATTTTAAATTCATTAAGGGTGTAAAAGGGAGAAAGAAGACTTGTCTTACATTTGGAAGAAGCAAAAAAAATGAAAATTAGAAGAGAGAAGAGTGAGAGAGTGTTGTTGGAGAGAAAAGAAAGGAGAGAAAGAAAGCTGACCTACGTTTTCATTTTTCTTAGTCTTAAAGAGTGATTTTAAGAGTATTCAAGAAGGGAAAAAGAAAGACAAAGATTAGAGCTTCCAATATAGCCAAGAAACTCATTTTTTTGGGTTAAATCAGTAAAGAGCTATATAGAAAAATGATATGTACATCAAGAGTTCAATAAGGAGCAATCATAAGACATTACAAAGGTATAGACCATGGTAAAAGACGAGGACCTAAAATGGCTCCCATACCTACCAAACAAATCAGGCCAATAGATGGCTATTTTAACAAGCATCTCAACAAGAGCAGATAAAAGTCCAAGCAGATGATATTACATGCGAAGCTATTTAGGATGGATTGTCACATATTTCCTAGAGAGCTAAGAAACTCATTGTTTGGTGAAGATTCAAGGTACGTTTATGTTTAATCTTTTGGATTTTTGGAAGGGTTTTGGTTTAAAGAGCTTAGGAAATACATGGGTTTAAGTATTCTATGATCAATTTCATGCATAGGTTTCTTTGGGTTTTCCATTTGAGATTCATATTGAATGGGGATTTTTGCTAATGTTGAAGGGAGGCAAGAAAGGCAAGAGGAGCAAGAGGAGAGACATCCTTGAGCAAGCTTTCAAGCAAGGAATTTAAAGTGGGTTACATTTTTATAATTGAGTAAATGAGCCATAAATGTTCTTCAAATAAATGGAATTAAATGGTTTCCTGTTGGGATCCGATCTCGATGACCGGACCCCAACCGAAAAAAAGAAACTGAATACAAGTACGAAAACGGATTTCGAAGCGGCAATACAAAATGAAGTGTGGAAACGAAATCGAAAGCGGAATCGAATACTCGAAATCATGTATCGAAAAATCCAAAGCCGAACTATATAATATGAAAGAACGAACGGATCGGAAATCAAAGCTAAGCAAAAATAAATCAGAATCACAAGCGGCGACATAACGGAAACGAATCGAATACAAAGGACATCAACGCAACCAAATCGCTTAAACGAACCGAAACACAAATCTGACATCCGAGACTATTATTTTAGACAATCTAAAACATTCAGCGCTGGAAACCTTAGACTAAACTATCCGAAACCGGTCTTTTTTTTTTCCATAACCCTTTTTATTCAAACTTATGCAAATCCATACAATTCTTTGACATTATCCTCAATCAATTTCTCAATTTATAAACATTTTCTTATATACTCACATAAATCCCCAAATCTCATTTTTAAACCCATTTTACCAAAATTTCGGCAGCATAACGGCTGCTTTTGCAAAAACCCA
>JANZLX010149160.1:0-17273 GCA_025531955.1 Erythroxylum orinocense
TTTAAATTCAGGATAGGTAAGGCCTTTCATCAAGTAGAAATTCTCAAGTGCTTTTTTATAAATAATAATTGGAAGCTGTCTACTAGAAAAAAGTTATCTCACTCCCAATGCATGACTTTGTTTATAAACAATTAGATTTCAATCACCTTTATAAACTATTAGATGCCAAAAAACAATGTTTATAAACTATTAGATGTCCCATTAAAAATAAATAAATAAAAAGCTATTAGATGTAAATCAGTAAATCACCTTTAATCATTATAGCCAGAGACTCTCGTTTATAAACTATTAGATGTCCCATTCAAAATAATAAATAATAAACTATTAGATGTAATCATGTAAATCAGTAAATCACCTTTAATCTTTATAGTCAGAGACTTTGTATCTGCATCTATCGATTGCGTGCAACTGTGCAAGGACTTTGCGTCTACCGTCTGCGTACAACTATGCAAGGACTTTGTTTCTGCTGTCTGCGTGACTGCGTATAGAGGGCGTGTGGTATTTCTTGTACAGTTAGGGAAAGAAGAAGTCAAAAAGATAAAAAATAGTCTGATAAAGAAGTTAAAAGGGTAGAAATTTGAATAAAAAAGGTCAATCAAATATGTAGTTTTGATCTCTTTATTTGTAGGCTTTTATTTAAAAAAGTCATGGGCCCAAATAATAATTATCTTAATAAAAATAGATGACTCAAATTTTATTTTTTATTTAGTATCTGAATATATTTGTACTTTTTATTTTTTTGACATGAATTAAATAATTAGGGGCAAAATTTTATTTTTTATAAAATTAAAATTAAAATTAATAATTTTAATTTTAAATTTTTTTTGAATCGCCCCCACTGTGACTCCGCCCTTGTATTTTAGGGTTCAATGGTCTGTTTCTACCCTAAAGAATCTCCTATTTAGGTATGATGCCATTGTTTCATTGCCTTAATGATGGCCAAAGACCCCATTTCGTAGGTGGAGAGTCCTTGGTGCTTCGGTGCTACCGCCTTGCTCAGAAACACTATGGGATGCCCGTCTTGTTGAAACACAACTCCGATGCCCTTGTCACATGCATCTGCCTCCATTATGAATGATTTTGTGAAGTCTGGTAATGGTAATATAAGGGCATCCATCAATTTTTCCTTAGGTTGTTCAAACGCTATCTATTGCTCCTCTTTCCACTCCCATTTCCTAGCCTCTGACTTCTTTAACAGTGCATTTAATAGCTTCACAATAATTTCATAATGTTTTATAAATCTCCTGTAGTATTCCATTAATCCCCAAAACCCTTGGAGTTCTTTCAATGTACAGGGTTGCGGTCACTGTCGGATGGTTTCCACCTTTCGACCATCTGTAGACACTTTTCTCTAAAATAGAATGCTCGAGATAATCCACTTGTCTTGCTCTAAAAGTACACTTGCTTCCATCGCTGTTGTTGTAAGACTTCCAAAGTCTGACACAAATTTCTTAGGTGTTGTTGAAAGTTTGTGTTATAACTAAGGGGATCATCAAAAAAGACAAGCAAGAATTTATGTAGAAAAGGTTTAAAGATCTCGTTTATAAGGCTCTGAAAAGTGGAAGGAGCGTTCGTGAGTTCGAAAGGCATCACCAAACATTCAAACTGGCCTTTATGTGTTCAAAGCGCTGTTTTCTGCACATCTTCCTCCTTCATCCATATCTGTTGATATCAGGATCGCAAGTCCAATTTGGAGTACCAACTCAAGCCCCCCAATTCTTCCATTAACTTTTCTATCAATGAAATTGGGAACTTACTCTTGACAATGTACTTGTTTAATTCTTGGTAGTTAATACACATTCTCTAGGTATTGTCTTTTTTCTTTACGAGGATGATCGGCGAGGCATAAGGGCTAACATTTTTTCGAATGAAACCTTGTTTCATTAATTGTTGGACAGATTTTTCGATTACATCCTTCTGTTCCTCCGAGTACCGGTAAGGTCTAATGTTTATCGTGTCCACCCCCTGCTTGAGATGAATGGCATGGTAATATGCTCTTTTTAGTGGTAAGTGCTTTGGTTCTTGAAAAACTTCACCAAATTCTGCCAACAAACCTTCTATCTATTCTCGGGTGTTAATATCATCGTTCAACATAAGATGTTGAATGTTGAATTCAATGGGGTATGACAAACGCAACATGAACAGAGTATTTTTGTTGGAATTTCTAATTAACTTCTGAAGACTCCTACCTGAAATCTCCCTCGCTTGTTCTTATGGGTTTCTCGTTTGTTTCACTATCTTGCCCTCTCATTGAAATCCTATGGTAAATGTTTTGAAGTTACACAACACATTGTTGAGGGTGTTTAGTCATTGAACTCCAAGAACCATATCACAGCCTCCTAACTTAATGATTAATGCCTCTGTAGAGAACTGTAGACTTGTATTTTTCACACAAAATTCCTACATACTTGCCTGCAACCCAGTTTTAAGCCACCTCCTACAGTAATACTTAAAGGAGTTATGTTTATTACCTCAACATTTCCTTTACGAATTACTTTTTCATCCAAGAAATTGTGGTTACTCCTACTATCTATGAGGATGTGTAGGGGCTTCATTTGATGACTCCCCATGATTCTTAGTTGCTTATTTTCCGCCTGATCTTTTAAGCCCCATCTTGCTTCAAACAAGATGTTAGGATTGAAGGGTGCTCCATCTTCTAGTTCTTCACTCACTGGTTCATCTTCAGCGTTTTCGTCATCTTCCACCATATATAATTGGAATTGTTTCTTCTTATAGCGGTGTCCTACATAATACTTTTCATCGAACCAGAAGCATAAACCCTTGACTATCTTTTCATCAAACTCCTTGCTACTGGTTGTTCTCGTCCCTCATGAGTTTCTGTAGTTGTTAGGTTTGTTGATGTTTCCTTGGTTTCCTAGCGTAGGTAACAACCCGGCATCTATAGGTGGTTTGAATGGAGACATTGTTGAGTGACTAGTCCCATTGTATGCATTTATTACTCCTCCTGCTGGGTTTCTAGTTTTAGTTCCCTTCCCAAAGTACTGCGACTATCGCTTCCTGTTTACGTGCCAATGTATAAGCTTAGTGTAACGTCTGAGGATCCATCATTTTGATTGTTAGTCCCAGTTTTGGTTTGAGTCCTCTCAAGAAAAATCCCAACAAGTAATCTTCAGGTAGTGACAGTTTATTTGAATTTATGTTAAATAAGGTGCAATACTCTAACACAGAACCTTCTTGCTTTAACTCCTTTAAGTCGCTTATGGGTTCCTCGAAAATGTCCTCATTGAATCTCTGTCATAGTATGGTTATGAATTCTTCCCATTTCATCACATCCTCTTCCTTTTGATTTCTTAACGTAAGCTGATACCACTCTTGTGCTATTCCTTCCATGTGCAATGAAGCTAACCTCGTTTTCATCTCGTCGGGGATGTGATCCATTATAAAAAACTGATCGCATTGATAACTCCAACTTTTGACTCCTATTCCATCGAACTTTGGAAAATCAATCTTGTTGACTCTAGTCGATCTTGTCTAGTGTCCTTCATCTCCTGGGCTTCTTAAGGAGGATTCAGTATCTTCCTTGCCCTTTGTTTGCGTGAATTGTTGGAACAATGATTTAATGTCGTTGACGTCTTTCTCATTTCGTAGTTGAACTTCTACAAGATTCTTCATGCTTTTTTCCAGACAACGTACTTTTGCTCCTCGTGTGCTTTCTACCATGAATCCTTTGCCAAGGAACGATGCTCTGATTCCAGATGTTTAGAAATTATTAACTTACACGCTACTCGTAACAAAATAGAAAGAATGAGTGATAAAGGAAGAGAAAGAAACAATAAGGAGGGAGAGAGTAAGACAACAACACAATATTTTTCATTGTCTAGCATTAAGTTACCACGACTATTTAATACTGTAGAAGAAGATTCTAGATAATGTCACATGTCTTCTTCTGATGTTAGGTTGTTAGGACCATTGTTCGATACGCTGCGTATTTATTTATTTACTGATACCTAACCTTCGATGCCATTTGCATCTTCTTCTTCCACTATATTATTTTAGTTAAATATTCATAACATGAATGTTCATCATTAATAACCATACAAGCTATAAAAAAACCTTGATTTATTGCTATTTTAAGATGTAGCAGTTATTTCATTCCTCTCTCTCATTAGGTTAGGGCTAAAAATATTTGATCTCTTAATACAATCTTCTTTTTGTTACAAGCATCTAAATGTCTATTTAAACTAGAGGTTCCACATTTTGAACTCCAGTTGAACATCTTGTGACAATATCTACATTTGGCCTTCTATACTCTGTCCATTGATCTAGTATTGTTGAAGTGATTCCAAACATCACTTTTCAATGGACCTGAACTTCTATCTTCACTTGATACTAGATTAGAAGTACCCACCTGTATACTCTCCAGTACAAGATTAAAACTCTCCCTTGAAGCAATTTGTTTATCCGTCTGAAACAATCAACATATACAACTATATAAGTTATTCATAAACATTTACATGTAACAACTTTATAACATTAGGAGTTTCAACCCTCTTTAATTAGCTGATAGTATAGATAATTTGATAAGCCAAGTATCTAGCATGTTGAGAATATACGTAAACATAAAGTGTTAAGAATACTAAGATCTTAAAAATCCAATTTATTATTTATCAAGAATGATATCATATTTTTTTACGTGTAAAGTCTAATCATTAATTTTTTAATACAATCTTTTTATTAAAATGTGATAATTAAAATAAAGGGATTAAATTATAAAGAATTTTAATGTATTTAGATATATTAATATTTTAAAATAATTAAAAATATAAAAAACCTTAAAAGTCTCATACTTTGTTATTTATAAGATCGAATTAATAAATTAATAATTAATGACAAGGAAATTGGAGCAAGTTATTGATTGAACCTAAAAGCTTCATTTACTAGGATTTACTTTTTTTAAGAGAGTGAAAGCTAGAGTGTAGGTGGAATATCTCGTTTAAAAAGACATTTGGATTCATAGGTTTGTAAGAAAGAAGTTTATGATTTAAAAGATTCAATTAATATTAGGCTGTTATAAAATTAGCTAAAGAGTTAAAAATTAAAAAATTTGAAATATAATTGAAGGGGCCTATTCTTACCTAATGAAGATTTAGAGATTTAATTAAAAATTGAGATTGTTAAATTAAAATTAATTGATTTATTTTGGTTTATAAAAATTGATTAATTTAGGAAAACAAACTGATTAATTAATAAACTGATCGATTTTTAATAATAAGGATTATGAAAGTAAATCAAACTAAAATTTTAAATTTTGAACTAAAAAGTAAGTCGATTCAAAGTTTTAGTTTTTGAATGAATATTTTAGATTAAACTAAAATATTATTAATTATATAAAATTAAATTAACTCTAACTAATTCAATATCTAATCTAGATAATATTTCTTAAATTCGACGTAACTTTCTCAATGAAATTCCAATTGAGATCATTTAATATGCTGCGGAAAGTTTAGGTAATGCTATAGAAATTTCATGTTTTAATTTTTTTAGGAAAATATCTATAGCTAGACTCTTAAATATTTCAAGTCTCATATCCATATCTTAACAAGTAATAAAAAATACTTAACTCTTAAATTTTTTTTAAAATTACTTATAATCATTCATATATTTAACATAATTCTAGAAAACTTATCTTTATTCTTAAAATTTAAGATATGTAAACGTAATTAGTTAAAGGCGTGATTTGCAGCTTAATGTTTCAAAAAAAATGTAATTAAGTCTTTATCATTATTTTCGATGTCAATTTGCATCCTAACGATATTAAAATAGTACTTACTGCACCCTAAAAAGGGTAATATAGATAAAAGTGGCTTATTTAAACTTTTTGCGAAATGATAACATGAAAATTAGCTTGTAGATGTTATTTTTAAAAAATCATTTTTAAGATCACACCTATGCTTGGTAGATTTAAATTCTCTAGTTGTCACATGCCATAGTCTAATTTATAAATCATATACTAAAATTTACTAAAAAATTCCTACTTATGATTTTGGGTGTTACCTGTATCATTTTTGAAATGTTAAGATGTAACATAATATAATAAATATAGGTAAAGATTAACTGGGGCCAGATCCTCTGCCCCTGCCCTGGCCCCTGGCCATTAGGGCCATCCACTTGTGTGGATGTGGATGGCCCTGATGGCTAGGGGCTAGAGCAGGGCAGGGTAAGGAGGACAGAGGATTTCTTGCCAGATTAACTTGGATTTTTTAAGAAACGTTAACGAGCAATTTGTACCTTTTGGTAAATATAATTATATAGCTTCATCAATGAACGATATTTAATCATCTCTTCGATGTCTTGAATTCTTTGGGCATGACTTCTTTGTTCCTAGTCTTAGCCCACAGCATAAACTTCACATTTGCAAGTTCATCACGAAGGAACGCTCATGTCACATATTAAGCTTAAGCTCATTAGTTGGATCTGCGACAAGCCATTACCTGGTAGGATCAAAATTTTCAAGCCCCCAGTCGAGTCGAACTTAAGTATCTACTAACACAATTCAACAAAATAATAGATCCCAGCAATATAATAGTACATGGTTTATCAAATAATCTGCAGAAATAATCAACCAATCAAGCTGGAAAGTCCTACAAAATATACTTCGAGTCTCCTTCCAGAACAATAATATCTACCTAGGCACTTTTTTAATCAATCTTCTAAAAATTAAACTGAAAGCTAAATCGGTAAAATTAAAGTTTAAAAGTTTAAACCGGTAAGAGTAATTAAAGATTAAATAAAAGTGAAGAATTTAAAATGTGATTAAAAGAAACTATTCTTTTCTATAGAAGAATTTAAATTTTAATTAAAAAATGAGACCATTAAAAAAAGTATTTAAATTTATCAAAATTAATTAATTTATAAAAATCAATCAGTTAATTAATAAATTAATTAGTTTTAAAAAATAAATATTTTTAAATGAAATTGAACTAGAAAGTTAAACTAATCAAAAAGTTGATTGGTTTAAAATTTTACAGCTGACTTAGCTAAACTGATTTAATCTTTCAATAATTACCTTAAAATATTCCAAAAGACGATTGTGCCGTAGGTAATTATTTATCACAAGTTTTAAGAACTAAAGGTGTTAAGAGATTTTTTTAGTAAAATTCAGAGATCAAAGAAAACACTTTTTCTTATTATTGTTCATGAATTCCTTCAAGATTTGTAAAAATTAATTTTCTTATTATTGGTTAAAACTAGGAACGTGAGGGGTGCATTGCATTGAATGATCTTCAACCTCATCAGAGTCCACGAGTCAGACAGTTGTTTCTTCAATATAACAACAATAAAAGACCAAGAAATTCGTACAATAAGACTAGCTTCACATGGATTGATCACTCTCTTTTTGAAATGTAGGATGAAGTGGAACACTATAACCACGAAATGTTGCCTTGAAACTTCTATCAATCCATGAATCTTCTCCAAACCGGGTGCTGCTTCCAAACTCTTTGAGCTATGAGATCAATAGGCACATTCTTGGTCTCGGGCAACAAGAAGACTACGAACACACTCATTACAAGTATCCATGCAGCAAAGAAAAAGAAAATATAGGCACGCATATGACACATCATAGATAAAAATGCCTGAGCTATGATGAAAGTGAAGAGCATGTTGGTACTAACTGCGAAGGCAAAACCAGCTGCTCTCGTCTCTACTGGAAATGTTTCACTTGGTATCAACCAACCTAGAGGACCCCATGACCATGCAAACGACATAACAAACAAGCACACTAGCACCACAATCAATGCTGCAATTGGTTTTGTGAGTGATCCTGTTGCTGTCAACTCAAATCGTAGAAGAAATCCAATTGTAATCTGCATAACAACAAAGATTGACGAATGAATAGACGTAAGAAACATTCTTGTATAATAAGAGCAAGTTCAAGAAAATAAAATTCATACTCTAAGTTCAAGCAAGGAAAATCCATACCATACAAACGAACATTTGTATGCAAGCCTGAAGAAGCAACTTCCTCCTCCCGATCCTATCCACTGCGTAGATTGAAACCAATGTGCTCAAAACATTCACAGTTCCAGTGATCACAGAAGACAAAAGTGAAGCATCATTCTTGAATCCAACAGTTTCGAACAAGACAGGGGCATAAAACATAATGGCGTTGATTCCC
This sequence comes from Erythroxylum orinocense, assembly GCA_025531955.1. Classification (NCBI taxonomy): domain Eukaryota; kingdom Viridiplantae; phylum Streptophyta; class Magnoliopsida; order Malpighiales; family Erythroxylaceae; genus Erythroxylum; species Erythroxylum orinocense. The sequence goes on from JANZLX010149160.1 coordinate 8,138, forward strand.
GTGAACTGTTGAAACACTTGAAGCAATATGCCTATAACTAGAGGAGGAACACTAGCACGCTTCATGAGGCTTCTAAATGGATTCTTCACTTGTTGGGCGACTACACAAGCATTCTTAATCTGTTTAAATTCATCATCAACATTGCTCACACCTCTGATCTTCTTAAGCGCTGCATATCCTTCCTCCTCCTTTCCATTCTCAACAAGGCTGGTTGGTGTTTCAGTAATGAATATGGAGCCTATGAACAGAACTGCAGCCGGCACACTTGCGAGTCCTAAAGATACTCTCCATCCATTTGGATACATCTTCGATGTGCCGTAGTTTACAAGATTTGCAATCAATATTCCTATGGTAACAAAGAGTTGGAACAGAATGTTCACTGCCCCACGACGCTGAACCGGTGCAATCTCTGATAAGAACAATGGAACTGCCTGCAAAACGTTTCGAGATGTAATTATATACATATCACCCTATTTGTTAAGAACATTACAAGTCTGATGAAAAGAATAGAGTATAGACCTCATTTCCAAAACCAACTCCCACACCAAGGAAAATCCTGCCAACTATTAACATTGCAATGTTTTGAGCACCACCACTGAGGCCAGCTCCTGCCAAAAAAAATACTGACGCAACAAGAATTGTGGGCTTCCTGCCAAATTTTTCACACATTTTGGACGCAACGAAACTGAAAATAAGAGCTGCAAGGTAGAGCGAAGATGTAAACAGCTGAAGTTTTTGATCATCATATTTGCAGTAATTATCTTCTGTAGCGTGGAGTTTTCTCTCATGGACCTTTGGAAAGAACTTGATCAAAAAATCATCCATTCCAGTCACTCCACCTAAAACGAATGAAGGTGTATAAGTTCGGTTCCAAACTTGTACTCAACATAATAATAGATGAAAGTATTCTTTACCATGCTCGATAGACACAAGAAGGGTACCTGAAATCCCAATGTCATAGCCAAACATTAGACCACCAAAAGCTGCAAGAATCCAACATATGACTGCATAAGCTGTGAGCTTTGATGGGAAAGCATTCTTCTCAGTATCCATCGTCTTTCCGATAGCAAGATACTTGTTTTGCCAACAGAGGGTAATATATTGCTTTGATTAACAGAAATGAAATGCACAAAAAGCTATGTTCTTGTTTTGCATACGAGTAAAGAAACCAAATCTTGCAGGTGTATAATGACGTTCTTTTTTCTCATTTTTATAGATGCAATGTCTACACTAGACAGGCTTGAATCGCTAGATGTTTGAGATTAAGATAAATTTGCCAGATAATGATAGTTCAATGTCAAATTCTATAATTAGTTACTTTCCTAATAAATATAGTAAAACAGATAAAAGTTCCTGTTAAAGTCAACTGCAATATGTTTTCTTACTTTAAACAAATTCAACGAATTGGAAAATATCCATTAATGCATGAATGAAAACAGGAAGCAAGTTGGATTTTGTTAATTTTTAGTTTTTCTATCCCTTCCGAACACAATTGTTACTTTAGCTTTTTTTTTGTTATTAATATTTCCAAATTTCACTTATTTATTTTCTTGTTTTGGTCTATAATATATCCTCACCTTTTCTTTTCTCTACAATATTATTATTTTAATTTTTTTCATATAATACTTTAATTACCAATATTTCTAGTAAACCTTAACAAAGGAGGAGCTTTTGGCTGGTTTTCGTAAAAGTGACTGATGTTTTAAGCATGGCTTACCTACGCCTCATTGTAGGCTTCTATTTTAATAAATTACTAGATATTATCAACTTTGGAACGAAAACTCTGATAGAAAAATACGAGTGCACAGATAAAGTTGTTCTTTTTTATGGGACTTAAATAGGATATGGGTCCTTTTCATTTCTCTGACCTTATGTTTGAAGTTGGTGCAGTGGGCAAACGTTGCAGCTATGCATGCCACAACCATCTGTGGCCGGTGTGCAGCAAGCATTTGCAGTGGCAAGCCACGTTCCTGTACTCCAGGATCTAATACTCTGTTGAGCTCCAAGTTTCCTTGATCATAAGGATTCTTTTTCTTAAGAGAATTGATTTTCTTTCGATTCTTGTCATGAATTACTTGGAGATGATTGTTCTGCTTTCTGGAGAAAGACCTATTCTCGAAAGTTGAAAGACAGAAGTGCAGGCTGAAAGTAGCACGGGAAACTATATGTGCAGAACGGCCACCAAATTTTGATACAAGTCTTTTGTGATTCTTCATTCTTTTTGTTTGGTTGATTGTCAGAAGTTTCAGGTATATGATTTTATTTTAATTTGTTGTGCTACATTCTTTACAAACTTATAATGAGAAGATTAGATCATCAGCGATCTTTTTGATTTAAATTGAAATGATACCTCTTTTCCAGGTACTGTATGCTGGCTCGTAAAATTTCAGGTTGATTAGCCACGTTCTTCCTGGTTTCATGCCAAGGTTTCACCTCACACGTAGTTCTGGGCTTAAACACAAATTTTCTTGCATTATGACATTACGAGGCCAGAAGTAACTGGACAAACACAGCAATACACGTGATAACAGGCCATGGAAAACACCATTTTCTGACATGTAATCATTGTTTAAGTTGAGCGTCAAGTTCTTCCTAAAACGTGTTGCGTGGAGTTGAATGTAACTTTGGAGAAAAACCTTCAGGTGCCAACATTTTGCAAAGAGGAAGTTCCAAGTTATAAAGTTTTAGCTGGATCATGAAACACGATCATGAACTTTGTGGAACATGATGCTCGAGGGCTGTACAATTTGCTATCACCTAAAATGCGCGCCGAGCAAATAACAATAACCAAACGATTACAAGCAGCTGATGGTTCTCCTTTGACCCATAGCTGCAGACTTTTAAGCGTATCCTAACAAAGCAAATCCTCTAAAGATCTATCAAGTCTACTTAAGGGAAGTCAAATCGCATAAACTAGTTCTGAAGCTTACACAAGATAGTACAGCAGCAGTAGGCATGATGCACCTCAATAAAATCAGTTCAACTACATAGGACAGTCGAGGGTTGTGTTGGTTCACTCGAATGGCAATACTCTACTCTCCCTGTGCAGTTTCTGGCGTTCTCAGTTCATCACGTTCTTGTATGAAACTTGTAGTTGGCTCCTTATTTTGAGATGCCTGATTCTCCCTCATGTTCTCCTGCAAAACCTTATTAAGCTCTAGGTATTAGTTTAGAACTCATTTATAAATCTTAAAATTTGGTGGGCATATGATTAACAGTAGTATTTCATGGTTGAAAGCTATATAAATATTAAAATTTCAAGTTATGTGGCCTAGGATTTAACACTATTAACTTTCTAGTGCAGGCTTCAACTTACCTGCAAAAGTTCAGTCATTTTGCCAGCTCTATGGTGTTGTTCTACAGGCCTTGACACAACTAGAGGGTGGTTTGGAAGATGAGGTTGTAGAGCTTGCAAAGGTTCAATAGAAAGGGCCCGATCTGTGTCATTATCCTCATCCTCCATGCTGTGGTCAGAATCTTTTGGGGAAAACTTATTAGCTGAGCTGCTAGTAGTTTCCATCGACTGGGATGGAACTTGAACCCTATTAATTACTTCGGTTAAGAGTTTCTCAAAAGGTATGCCTGTCTCTCTCATAGATTTAGCTTCTCCTTCATGTTGTGCCTCCGTCAAACCTGGGACAAAAGGATGAGCTTCATTCTGCAGAAGCATGGTCTGCTGATTATTTTGAGATTGAAAATGAGGAAACTGGTTTTCAACTGCCAGTCCCTGGATTATGACAGTTGAACCATTAGATGAATGAGCAGTCTCTAATATGTTTTTGCCTTCAGAGGTCAACTGATGACTAGCTTGTTCTGCAACTAAAGATGGCTCACCAGGAGCTGCTACCCCATTTGATAGATTGACAGACTGGACCACAACAGGCACAAAGGTGCCTCTTGATTCACCTAAAGGAGCGCTTTGAGGCACTTGTTTGACTTTTGAGGATGCTGTGTTAGCTGTGTGAAACATATGACCAGTCCCATTTCTATCTCTAGACCTAGAATTATGGCCTTGGACCTGACTGTAATTTTCTCTTGGGAGCGGAATCTCATTTCTTGTGATCATTTGAGCGCCAGGGGCTACATCATTGTCTGCAGAAACAGGGACATAGTGTCCAGGTTTAAAAACAACACCCTTCAAAGTGGTCTCAGAGTTCCCAACCCTGACTGTGAGCAGATAACCAGCATCAAATGCAGCCTCAATTACACCATGAACCACCTGACCCACCACGGCATCATTTGCATTGGTAAGTGGTTCTATTTGGTGTGGTTGATTTACATTGACTCCTATTGCAGGTCGAACACGAGCGTTATCTTCACGGTTTCTATTTTGATCTCTTGAAACATGACCATTTCCCCCTTCCGGATCTGGTCTTGGATACTTCCGAGGTCGACCACGTTTGCGCTTAACAGGAAGAATGGCTTGTGCACCAAGGTCGTTACCTTGACTTGCTTCATTCATCATCTAGAAGAAATTCGTAGCAAAAAGATCTTATATGATACCTCCCTGCACTGGATATAGCAGTTGTCACTGAATATAAACAAACTAATCTTACTGAAGAGCAATCAGTTAATAGTGGCACCGCAAATGATAAATTTTTAGCACGAAGCTCAACTGATCCAACCAACAACAGTCACTGATAACTGGAGAGAAGTCACAAGAGACAACAGTTTTGATGTTACAACACTAAAATATTTGACAACGGAAAAAAAAATTAACTTGAATCAGTCAATAATATCTCCAAGTGACCATCAGAAACTATATCACGCAGAACATCTATTCTCTGAAAATTTTTCATGCAATATTAAGTCTTAAACAACATTCCACACATAGTAGTCCATATATTCTGAAGCAAAAATATGTATACATCCCCAAACCCATTTAACTCAACCCACTTTCACAAAAGGAAAATAAAGAACACAGAATATTTTTCCTGAAAAGAGGTATGGTATGAATTAGATACTTCCCAACTTTAGCATTAGCCACCAAAAGTATTCAGAACACAGATGCGCCTATGTTATCTATACAGGGCTGGTCTTGAAAAAATCCACAAAAACGGAACCTCCTATAAACATGCTCTATCATGTAAAGGTTTAACAAACAGCACCATAAAACCATTATAAAGCCTATCACCTCGATCTACAGTTGCAACTCTATACAAGATTTGAAATTATACAGGATGGCCAACTCGCTGCCTTCAATTTAAACACACTTATTCTTACAACTGTCAAATTAATGGTCACTGATTGCAATTGCCAGTGAAGATGAAATCCTAACCAGGGTATATAATATGTAATCACACAAGGTCAATCATTTATCCAATTTTCATTGCTTAATCAAAGGTCTAAGGAAGAGTGTACTAAAGGTGCCCACAGCCTTTGAGCATGATACAGCATGTCCACACCAAGATTTGACGCAATCAGCTTATGATTGGCACTCTGGTTGCATTAGCAACCCAAGAATTATGAAGACTGGGTAAAACCCAATAAAAATCAAAAGGCATGTTGACATCAAATAGATAGATACATAATAATCAAATATGTAGGAGTCAAAAACCATCAGTTTAATTCAACACTTTCCTTCTTTGTTTCCATCAGTCAAGACTACATGCTAAATCTTCACAAAATATATGGCAACATTTGTGTGTACATATGTACATACGTATTCAATAGAGGATAAACTAGAACTAAAACCCCTCATCAAAACTAGTTTCTTGGATGGCATATTGGCATTAATGCATTAAAAATGACTCTAAACCAAGTATGAAATCAACTGGAATTCAGCAGAATGTTAAACAAACAAAAGAACAACATAAACAAACTGTTATACAGCCTCAAATCTATTCAAAATCATATAGATGGAGAATATCTTTGTGAAAAATTACACAACATAGTAATTAGCATTTAATATGTGTTGGCTATATTCTAATTCTCATTTCAGATGTTCCTTAGCATTTCCAACTATTTTGTACATAGAGATTCACATAACACTTTGAAATACCAAAAACTTAACTAGGGCTTCGTGGCTAGCAACAAAAACAACTTGATTAGGTTCAACTAGAGAAACCCATATACTTGGTCAGGAGACTCGTTGAACATTGTAATCATAAATATCCAAGTATCCAAATTGTTTATTCCAAATTTTTCCAGAGTGATTTTAGAAGCATTATGTTGGCTTTAATTCAGTTAAAATACATAGATTTACTACAGTTGGACTTTTGATTAATTGGTTTAACGAATAACATAAATATCTATGGCTTCATTTTTTATGTAATGATAAAACTATATTATTCTGGTTAGCTTCAAAGCGGTCCTCTTTCATTATCAATCTAAATGAGAGCAACTGAAGCAACTAAAAATAAAATCCACCTGAGCCAATAAAAAGTTTCTTTTTTTTTTTCTAGCAAGAGAATCACCAATATGTTTGGCAAGCAATTTGAATTGCTGTACGCCGGAATAGAGAAGCAATTGTGAAAAAGTAGTATTGCGTACTCATATTTCACATAACAGAACTTTAATAAATTAAAAAATGGAGCAGGAGATAGAGTAACATCATAGCAGCATAATTAGGCAACAACTGAACTTCCGTTAAAATACGGAGCCTTACATGGAGGGCCATCAAAGGCTAATAACTTCAATAAGCAATCAGAGAACCGAGCAGAAATAATCATTAACGAGCGAAAAGAAATTACCTCTAACAAAATATACAGTTAATTATACACAATCACAACTAGTAAGAGATTTAAAAAAAAAACACCTCGTATGATTTACGCAGCCGTGACAATTCAAGAGTACCTAAAACAACTGCTACTAAGCTAACAACAAAATTTGCAGAAGATGGAAAAGAATTGAGAGATATAAAGACTTCAGCTTTCACAAAAGAAAGCCTTCTTCGTTTTCGATGAAAAACAAATCTCGATCTCCCCCATGTTTGGTTTAAAGTGCAAACTTCAAAATCTCACGTCTTTAACCATCCAGAACTACAAAAGTAATCTTAATTTACTTCTTACAAAGGGCAAACACAATAACAATCAATAAAACAGGGAGAAATATAGTAACCCAAAATCTTATCTCCTTAAGAGTATCCTAGAACTGGGATTTGATTCGAGGAATCAATAAGTCTAACCCAAAAAAAAAAAAAAAAAGAACGAAGCAGGAAAAGGGATAATAATAGTAAGCAAAATAGCACACATGCAAAGCAAGGAAAAAAGATGGAGGCATACCAAGTAGGAAGTAGAGCTCCCAGTGGAACAGTGCTTTTCTGGTAGAGAAAGCAAAAGCTCACAAACCCCAAACACAATCAAAACTAGGAAACTAGAAAAGAAAATTGGAGCTTTTCTGAGAAAAGATTAAAACTTTTCACTCGCCCGAAAGTTTAGATCAGCAGAAGCTTTTGTATAAAATATCTTGTTCCAATCTCTGTTTTACATCTGTTTTCCACTTTAGTTGTATTGTCTTGTGACTCCTGTCTCAGAGACGGAGTGGACGAGGTCATCCTGTGTGGGCCCGCGCAGAGAAAATAATTACGATACTGTACTGTGCTTTTATTGATATTCATTTAAGTCATCTTAAAAGTTTCAAATTTCTTAAGCATATTCTTACAATTTTTATTCGGAATTTTTTTTAAAAATAAAAGAGCTAACAACTAGTTAGAGCTAACAACAGGATTAATGTGCCGAGTGCGACTAATACCCATGCGATCATCATTAAGAGTTGGCAGGATAACATCCGGGGGTTGTTGAAAAACCACCATACCCAAAGACACTTCAAGTCTGATCCGAGCCATAGCATCCGCTATAACGTTTCCCTCCCTAAAAACGTGATGAATCTTGACTTGCCAATTGTGGGACATCAGTTCCCGAATGCTGCAGATGAGAGCATTGTCCGTACTCTCCTGAATAGGGTTATTGAGACATTGAATCACCGACATGTTATCATCCTCAACCTCGACCTTGTTGATGCCCATACCCCAAGCGATTTGCAATCCATCGAGCAGCCCCCACAGTTCCGCATTTGTAATCGAACAGATGCCAAGATTGTGAGCAAAACCGACCAACCACGAGCCAAGATTCGGAATTTATTTTGTGACAAGAAACCTAACATTTGTTAGAAATTTGAATATTTGATAATAAGTTAAAGATAATGAAATGATATTAATAATATTTTCTAGCTCATGAATGTTATTTATGAGATGATACTAAATAGGGATATGATCTAACACTTACCTTTCACATGAGTTATTGGATACATCTCCAATTGCTTTATTAATTATTTTTTAAAATATGTTATTTTCTTCATTTTCCTATTTCTATATATCATTTGAGTATTGTTGAGTTTTCTAAAATTTCTGTTTTTTATTAATTTTTGCTTTTCATATTATCTTCTTTGTTTAATTTAATACTTAATGCTTTCTTGATTTTATTACGATGATCTCTTTGCATATGATATAGTTGGGTTTATGTCAAGATTGAATTTTTATACTTAATGATCTTATGGTTTAAGACATTTTGTATTTTTACATGTTTATTTTTTTATTTTTCTAAGTTTTTGTATTTTGTATGATTTAAAATCGAGTTTTTTGATATGTTATTACGCTCTTATCATTTAAATATTAGTGCTTTTCTAAAAATAAAGAGATGTTATATTTTGTTATATTTTTGTTTTAAAATATTTTTTAAAAGTTAAGTTATATTTTATATTTTATTTATTTTTATATTTATTGTATTTTTTTACATAATAATTTAACGTATTAACTTTACTTATTTATTCTTTAACTTACATCAATCTTTCGTTATCACATTTATATGTGAATTTATCAGATCGAATATAAAAATAAAATTACTGTATAAAAATAAAGTTGTATGCTATCGTATCTTCTTAAACTTCGTTCATCGTGGGACTTCAAATTTGTCGTGATTACGCTTTGTGCACAAGATCGAGTAGCCTTCACTTTGTGCACAAGATCGAGTAGCCTTCGTGGTAATTCTAGGAGAAGAAATGAGGTAGGTCGACACCACGGTATCAGTACACTTGCCAAATTCATTTGTGATATTGACTTTTTTATATAAAAATAATATTAATCCGTCATACGGAACGAAGTCGGTATCTGGGGTAGGTTTGATGGCTTGAGGTGAAA
>JANZLX010149193.1:0-17263 GCA_025531955.1 Erythroxylum orinocense
AAAATCATGAATTAACAAATATGAACAATGCTGGAAATTTTAACAAACAAGGAAAACATGAAATTTCTTTGCTATCATCTTAGCCATCCTTTATCTAAGTCATTGTCATCAAAACCTATCTCAATAACTAACAAATTTTCGAAAATCCCTAACCTAGAAGCAACCCACGAAATTCTGATTTTCATACACAAGCTTTCCTTTCCTTCTTCTTTCATACTCTCTCTTCAAATCATCCTTTAAAAGCATGAAAAACAAAACTTTAATAAATCAATTCATAACTTTCGAAATCCCTAACCAACATAATCTGATTTTTTTTCCCTCTCATCCAACAACAAAACCTTCTAATCAACAAACCACCCATATGAAACAAGAAAAATGAAATCCTAACAACACAACCCAGAAATTTTCGAAAACTCTTACCTAGAAGAACACCCACGTAATCTTCTTCTCTTCTTCTTCTTCTTCTTTTAGCTCATGGCCGAAACCCATCTCCTTCTCCTCTTTAACATTTTTGAACTCTCCTCTCTTTTGTTTTGGAAAAATCGACACTCTTCTCCTCTTGGCTCTTCAAGTTTCAGTGGAGCTCTTCTTTCTCTAGTTATGTCAAATGCTTCTCTCTTTTCCTTAGCTAGTGTCGTGAGAGTTCTAGAAAGAACTTAAGAAATCAACTTAAAACCTAAGCTAAACGACCACACAAAAGCCTCCCTCACCCATGCCATACGACACTCTCATTTTACTTCCTTTCTATTTGATTTTATTCACTAACTATCTTATAAACCCTTAAACCCATACGACTACTTCATTCTTCATTAGCCTCCTCCTTTTTTTTTCATTTACTTTACTTAACTAATAACCTAGCCCACTTCATACTTAGCCCTTCAATTTCGTGGGCCTCCTCATTCTCTTTTGCTTTCATATTGTTTTCCTAAATTCTCATTTTCATTTAATTGCTACTTATAAGGGCTAAAAGCCCAACCTCCTACTTAGTCTTGGATTTTATTTACTAAATCATTTAATCCTTAAGCCCACCTAAGCCCACTTCCTTTACTCTTCATTTAATTTCCCAAGTCTACAAGCCCAAATGCTTCTTTCATTTTGTTTCCTTCTTTTTCTTTTTAATTGCAAATAACATGGACCTAGCCCAATTGTTTAATCTCTTCTACATTTAATTCACCTTGAAAACCCTAGCCCAAATGACTCATTCTTCTTCATTTAACTTAACTACAATATAAAAGACTAAAAGCCCACTTTACCTAGCTTAAGCTTTAATACCATATATCATCTTCCTAATGGGTTCTTTCAAATTTAAAGTCTAACACCTTATTAAAAATACACTCTAATTTCACTCAATTCCTTCAATTTAATTTCTATAATTCTTACAAGCTCTAATTACATAATCTCCCATTTAATCTCAATCACCTAAATTCATAGGATCATCAATTCATATAAATCTTTTTAATCCTCATAATACCTCACAAAATAATAATTTATCAACAAATCTAATTTCACTAAACCGTCATTAAATAATCATAGCAATAAAATCCTCAATTTATTCCAACCAATTTACAATTAATCAAACTAAAATCCTCAAAATAATTTAAACATGTCTCAAAATAATTTAATCATGCTTATTAATTATGACAAAGGAATCGGGGCCCAACACATAATCATTGAACAAATTACTCACAAACCAAGAATTAAAATCACTGCAGTAAAATTCTTGCCGTCTACTGACATCAACAAGAATGTTTCAGACCATACGAGCTCACCAACAGTTCCTAAATACATGGACTAAGGATTCTTCATGATTTGGGCATTCAGAGCAAACTAGAGAATCTATCAGGAACAACTGAAAAGGCCTCCCGTTAGTCATAAGTCGAGATTTCGCAATTAACCATAAGTGTGCCTGAATGCATAGAGGCCCTTTCCCAATCCCATCAACTTCCAAGTCTTGGTCCTATTCGACTACATATGCTATTGAAGAAGACGATAGGCTGAAGGTGTTGATAAACAACAACTGGGCTCCAATGACCAGCACAGGCGATCTGCCTCCTGCATGATGTGAGGCGAGAAAGTTGCAGCAATTCGTAAAATCATATCTTGAGGAAGAAACATGCTGAAAGCTCCCCAGGACCAGCCCCCATGTAAGTCTACATATTCACACACTTTCTTCTCCAACTGATCCTCAGGGACTGCAAGAATAGTATGAGAGAGTAAGTTGCCAACAACTCTATGCACCCAATTATCATACCAAAATCTAACATGTTGTCCATTACCAACTGACCATGTAGCACATGCCATCAACTTAGGAAAATTAGCGTAAATACTACTCCAAAGCGAGGACGAATTTGGTTTAGCAACTAAACCCATCTAAAAATCCCTATCCAGCTTATATTTTGCACAAAGAACCTAGTTACAATGCTTTACAAGCTCCGTGATGATTGACCAACCAAGCTTCATATGACTGACAATATTCATGGCCTCCAAGTTTTTTTAACCCAAGACCCCTAGAGATTTTAGGGCAGCACACCTGGTTCTAAGAGACTAAATGCATTCGGCGCCTCTCTCCAGTTGCACCCCAAAAACACTTTTTACAGTAGCTATTAATCTCTTAAAGTAGTCCTTTAGGGATTTTTGTTGTTTGCACTGTGTAGAGGGGAAGTGCACCCAAAACCGAATATAATGTCAATCTCCCAGCCATAGATTAGCCTTCTGCTCGACATCCTGAAAGGTGAGCTTGAACCTTTTGCAAAATATAGGAATAGGTAGTTTTTGTTACCCTTTTATGAATTAAAGAGACCCCCAGATACTTGCCAAGGTTCATCGTTTGAGCGAAGCCTAATAATCTAGAGATATTACCACGAACATTATGGTGAACATTAGGAGAAAAGTAAACTTTCGTTTTGGTAATACTGATACGTTGACCCGAAACATCACAAAAAAATCAAATCAATCTAGAATTTCCCGCATTGAGCCCTCTGAAGCTTCAGAAAAGAGTACCATATCATCTGCAAAACAGAGGTGAGAGACCAAAGAGCTGGCTTTACCAACTTGAAAAGGTCTCCAGCGACCAGCTCCCACCCATGCCTCAATTAGTTAAGATAACCGTTCCAGACAAAAGACAAAGAGGTAAGGTGATAGGGGGTCACCTTGTCTGATGCCCCGACTAAGATGAAACTCCCGAGAAGGCCGACCATTCCATAAAAGCCGCATCTGAGCAGTTTGAACACAACTCATGATTAAACTCACCAGTGACAAAGGGAAACCAACATCATGAAGAGTATCCCAAATAAAGCTCCAAATAAGTCGGTCGTATGCCTTTTCCAAATCCATTTTAATAGCCATAAAGCCCCTCTTACCTCGCAATCTACGCATGGAATGCACAATCTCTTGTGCCACCATAATATTGTCTGAAGTCTACCACCCTAGTACAAAACTACTTTGAAATGGACTAATGAGTGTTGGAAGGGTTGCTTTAAAACGCTTTACAATGATCTTCGTGACTAACTTGTAGCTCACATTACACAATCTTATAGGCCAAAATTGTGTAACTTACTCCGGGCTTTCAACTTTCGGGATTAATTTAATAAAGGTGTCATTAATACCTTGAATAAGAGAAGGATCCTCGAACACCCTCTTCACCAGATTGGCCATGCTAGTTTTCACCAGGTTCCATTGGGACAGGTAGAAGTGTGCATGAAATCTGTCAGGGCCAAGTGCTTTATAGGCACCCATTTGATAGAGAGCTCGGGTAACTTCATTTTTTGTCACCTCCATGCATATAGAATTCCAAGCAACTTGAGGAACATTCTAAAAACAATCTCTAATAGAGAATTGGGGGCAATCCACCACCTCTTCCAAATATAGAGATTTATAAAACTCCACAACTAGCATTTGTAAATCAGCAGGCTCAAAAATCCAATTGCCATTAGATTCCCGTAGAGCCTTAATCCAATTTTGCTTCCTTCTGATCATGGTAGAAGCATGTAAAAACCTATTATTTCGGTCTCCCATACAAATCTAGTCCACCCTCAACTTTTGGAACCAATGCAACTCTTCCTGTCATGAAATAAGATGATATTTTTCCTGAACATTTCCCTTTAGATTTACTAGGAATTTATTATACCGAACCATAAAAGCACGTTGGACTCCACCAAGCTAAGCTAGTAATCTATTTTTCCGTCGAAAAATATTGCCAAATACTTCTCTATTCCACTCCTTCAGTAAATCTTTCTATCGTAAAAGCACGGGGTAAAAATTCATATGTATCCTAATTAGTCAAAATAAGCTGAGGATAATCAGGGTGGGTAGTACAGGCTAGCTCAAAACGAAATGGCTTCCCTCCATTTAGCTGCCTCTGTTGTTGATCAATACAGACAAGAATGGGGTGATGATCTGACCAAACTTGAGGTAAATGTCTGACAGTGGTCGAGGGAAATACTGAAAACCAATCTAGATTGCCAAAAGCCCGGTCTAATCTTTCAAAAACCCTACCATAACTTCAACTTTTATAACCTCTCCAAGTATATTTTGGCCCACTGAAACCAATATCCACCAATTTACATGCAGAAACCCACAGCTGGAAGCGCGCACACCTTCGAAAGTTAAATGACACTCCTCTAAATTTTTCCTCAGGACCCAACATCTCATTAAAATCATCGGCAAGTAGCCAAGGACCAGAAATCGTAGCTGCAAGTTCAAACCAAAAACTTGAGTAAATTGGTCTTAATAGTAGGAGTAAGTTGACGTACACAAAAGTACAATACCATATAGAACCATCTTTACGGAAGATTTTAAGATGGATAAAGTCACTGTCACTATCGACTATTATAACCAAATCTTGAGAATCCTTCTATAAAAGCCATAAACATCTGGAAAAACCCTGAGCATCCACACGATGCACATTAGAAAAACCCAAATGACGTGTTACTTATGCTATATGAGAACCACTTATTTTAGGTTATGCAATGACCACTGCATCTACCTTATGGATACAGACTAAGTCCTTCAACACATCTCTGAACTCAATTGTAGCGGCTTCTCGACAATTCCAATATAGAAACTTAAGCATTGGGAAAAAGTGAGGAAAAGAACCACTCTAATTCACGTGGTGATTACTATAATCAATGGCCATATCGCCATCTGCACCATTCTCATCCATGTTATCTTCCAGGAAAGTTGGCGTTTCAGGCACTATGGACATCTCCAACTCACCAACCTGAGATGAACATAAAACTCCAACCCTTCTTTCATCATCTTCCAGGTCAAGGGGATCACGAGGGTGTATTAGCGGGGTTAACAAATGACGGGGAGCTGGAGGTTGAGTAGTAGGGGGATATGTAGGAATGTTAGCATCCAGTTCCTGAATCTCGTCATCAAGTTACATGGGTTGCATGCAGGGAAAGACGAGGCCAACTGTTCGTGATATCTAGTCAAATTTTCAGAAGAGGATATTGATGCATTATGAAAAATTTTTGGAGCCTTCAAGATGGGTAAGGAGATGGGCTTGTCATTTACTCCAACTGGGCCTTGGATATCCCGTCTACGTACTGAGACACTGTGGTATTTGCCACCTCTACCACCTCGCAAACCTTGACGGGAACTTTGTTGAATCAAGACATTATCTCGAGACAAAGTATCACCGGCAAGAAATTGGTGATCCAAAGCTAATCCATAATCCTCCAAGATATTAGAGCGAGATCATAGGATTGCCTTACCTTTCTCATTATGGCTTATCGTTTTGGAAGAATCCACTATCTCATCCCTATCATAATCTTTTCCACCTCGAGTGTTGGGATTGCCTCGGTTTGCAGGAGTACGGTTACGTCCGCGTTTAGACTTCTAAACCAACATCCAAGACCCGTAGCTCTCAACAATCTTCGATCAAATAACAGAAACCTTCGGAGGTAGTGGTGCCTCCACGGGAGCTATGTCCTGTGCCTCATTGTTTCCCTAGGCATTTGTAACTTGCTAAGCAGCAGGACAAGATTCTCTTCAGTGATTGTACGTGCCACAGCCAAAACACACTAAATGTAAGCCTTTATATTCAACTTTCCATATTCTTGTCTTCAGTTGGAATTTAGAGACCAAAGGCTTGCAAGTCAACCTCCACACTAATTCTTACGTACTTTGCCCGAGTACTTGCCTCTGTACTATCATCAACCTGTACTGTCATGCCAAGCTTGTTGCCAATCCGAGTAAGAATGAGGCTATCATAATATTTTACTGGTAAATGAGGTATCCGAACCACACAATAACTCTATCAATGGAAGTCGCAAATCGGTCAAAATTAGGTCTTCACTTCATCACAACAAGTATGTGATCAGCCACCATCCAAGGACCAACCTCACGCACTGAGCGATAATCCTCCAAGAGTTGAACTTGGTCAAATAGTAATCATTCCCAATGTCAGCCAAAACCACGTTGCACTGCAGTTTCCATTGCTTCTTCAGGGACGCAACAAGTAATCTATACCCAATACGACGGCTTAAGACCTTGACAATCTGCGTATTCGCCCACGCACCTCTAATACATTGTTTATCTGTAAGAGTCAGATGAACGGTGGGGCACTCTAGGTGATCATCCTCTTTTATGTCTATGTCCTCCTCAGAGATAGCCTTTGTAGGCTCCTCCCCAGTCATGTTCAAACCAGGGGCAAAGCCAGTAATAGAATCTTTATAAGACCCTTTTCTAGTCGTTTCATCCCGATTTTGCATCTCCATGTCTCCACATACCTCAATGTTATGATTCTCATCTATTTGCTTGACTTTCTTGCTACTCTAGGTGAGGTTATCTTCCTCTTCAACAAAAACCTCACCAGAAGGGGAGGCCACGCTTCTAGCAATCACCATAGATCTAACCATGAATTTGCTAAAGATTTGGGATTTTCTTTAATTTAATCCTTCATTGTACAATGTTTCGATATTATCTATATATATATATAGGGAAAACTTGCAAATCTTTAGCAAATTCATGGTTAGTTCTAATTATAGATTTAGTGTCTACTTGGTTAAAGTCTAATCACATTGATTCTTCAATAATATTAATTGATTTTTAATGACATTTTCAAACTATCATATCTATTTTTTCCAAGAGTTTCTCAATTTGATACTAACTATAAATGATGAAACATTTTTCTTAATTATTATAGGATAAAAATTTTATATTAATTACTGAATTATCTATATATATAATTCATATTATATCAAATAAGCTATCCTTAATTAGGCCATATCATAAATAGTATTAAAACATACATTACACGAGATACCTTATACATCTAAAATCAAATGATTATTTATACAATTATCACGATTAATATTTTATAGACATACAAGTAATATTTCAGATGACATTCTCATGTCTGGTTAGTTCAATAAACTTATTTTTTAATAAGCATCCACATATTTGTTTAAATATCTTTATACTTTAATTCATATGATTAACTATTCCTTTTAGAAAAGAAACATAATATATGTTGATATTTTTTTTCTCTATTAACATCTAGTATTATTAGTATAATAGTCAGAAATGATATAATAATATATATACAACAACAATATATATGCAGCTTTATTTCCAACTAATATAAATATTATATAATAATATATATGTATAATATAAATATCATCATTTTGGTTTCATCATAATTTTAGATGCAAACTACAATTATTATATAAGCTTTATTTTATTAGTTAATTAATTAAATATATATACATAAAGTAAACAATAACTTTAAACAAATAATCAATGATTAGGCTAAATTTTGGTTTGAGTCCATCAAATCCAATGTTTTCTCTTCCAAAATTTAATGATGTGTAAATTAAGTCACATCAGAATACTGACATGATATTGGCATAAGGTGAGTTGGTAGGAAAAATAACATTTTAAGTCATTTTTATTCTCAAATTTAGAGAGAGAGCCCAAAGGAAAGCAAAGGCTTTCCAATGTTAAGCGTCAGCATGGTCAGAATTAGTCAGTGAAATTTGTGTCAGAAATAATGGACGTTTGCCGCTAGTTTTTGATGGGTAGTAGCAGGGCAGCTCGAATTCTCTGCTCTTTTACGGGGACCCGGCGACCGTAGAATGTTAATTTATGTAGATAAAGCGCTTGGTTTTTTTTTAACTGTTCAAAGAGATATTTTAGAAAGGTATCAATTGTGGTTTTAAAAATTAGACCAAAATATGGTTTTAAAAATTGGACTCGATTAGTCGGTTCGATCGGTGACCTGTCGATTATCCGATCTAGTTTACTCTTAAAAATTAATTTTCAATTGAACCAATGAGAATCGGTCAATTGACCGGTCGAACCAATCCAGTTCAATAAATTTTTATTTTTTAATATTATTAATATTATATATAATTAAATATAATTATGACGTCACACCGGTTCAACCGGTAATTGAATCGGTTGAACCGGTCAAACCGGTGACCAATAAGACCTCCGATTCAATGACCAGTTCGAGTTTCAAAATACTGGTCTCAATTATAAGAAGGTGTCATTAAGTTATCCATATTCAAAGTAATTCTCGATCGTATTGAGTTAACCTATAATCAGGGACGTAGCCACCACTGGGCCCGGCGAAAATTTAAAAAAAGTTATTTTTTTAATTTTTAATTTTTTTTCTATATAAAAATATAATTTTTAAGATTTAGACCCCCCAAGATTTTTAAAAAATTTATTTTGAGCCCTCCTATATTTTTTAGCTGGCTACGTCCCTGCCTATGATAGGTAAAATATTAGCTAACTAGATTTCTCCATTTTCAAGACTCAAACTCAAAACTCCTTATTAAAGGAACGAGAGTACCGAACCACTCACACCAACCACTCTCTCCTTAAAATTGTTTGACCTCAACATTAAACATAACGTTCAATGGCCGTTCATGGTTTCTTTCAATTAAGCGCTTATCCAAATTTAAGACCCCCTTTCCACTTTTCTCCAGAGTCCCAATATTTCATCTTTTCCTTCTCCAAAGGAAGGTTTGAATGGAAAGTTGTGATGTTCAACTTGAAAATGATGTGGTGCAAATGTGATAAATGACCAAACAAATTTTTATATTTTTCTTTTTGACTTTTGATCTTTGCCTTCACAAAAAAAGCAAACTGATTTTAGTTAATCTTTATAAAAATTTCAGATATTATAAGGAGAACGATGCTTTTCTTTGAACATGTTTTTGACAATTTTAATGTTACACGTGATTGTTGAATTGCTTACTTCTCCTGGTCAAACAAAGATGTCTTAAGGACAAGTATGTAAATATTCTAAAAATTACGGGTTATATTGGAATTACGAATGGCTCGTATCACCTTTACTATTTAACGTGTGTCATCTGGCACAAAGACACGGTACCATACTTTCAATACAGTCGTCAAGGCCGGACGGTGAAAAGGGCCTTTGGGGAGGGAGTTTGAGTGCAAGGTACGAACAATCTTCTTTGCATCTAACTCTCCCTCTCTTTCTCTCTAACCTTGTTAGATTCTTTGTTTAGTTCCCAATTTTTGATTCAGATTCTGTCTCATTTCTGACTACCTTTCACTTGTTTGAGTATTGATTTTGATCTTGTGCGGTGTCGGTTTGTCTGTTTCTGACGGCCGTTGGCAAGGGTTAAGCTTAACTGAACCATAAGATCTTTTTTTTTTCTTTTTTCCTGATAAATCTTGATGCTTTTGCTCATCGGTCTTTCTGGGTTTTTGATGTTTTTGTCTTCTTTTTGGTATTAGGGAAACAAATGGCTCCTGAGAAAAAGGTTTTCCATTTTGAAGAGGTTGCAGTCCACAACAAGATCAAGGATTGTTGGCTCGTCATTTCTGGCAAGGTTAGATCTCAAAATTTTGGTTAGTGGGTTGACTAGTACCATTAACATACTGACCGTGTGGATAGGATTTCCTTTCTTTATCCATTTGGAATTCAGTTGCTTCAATATTCGAAATAGTAGTAGCATTTGGATTTAAGGTTGCAGATTAGCTAGTCTTATGGTAGGATATCTTTGTGAAGTATACAGGAGGATATTCAAGTATCAGGGGTGGTGGCTTGCTTCATATTCCTGTTTAGTTTTCGTTCTAAAATGACATTTTTCAATCACCTGCAGGCGATCATGTGCTAACAAAGTAATTATTTATTCGGCGTATATAGAGATGTGTCCTTTTGTTATTCAGTAGTCACAGTTATGGATCGAAATTTTAATTCATCAACCTCTTTTCCTCTCTTTGTTGTTTCTTCTTCGGTTTTGGTAATATGCATGATTAGAAAAGAGTTCTAAGGCATTGTCGCCCTGACAAATGATGGCCTTCAAAGTTATGCATGTTCTAGTAGGAGACGTGCTTCTATCTGTACATGATGATCTGATTAGATGAGATACTTTGATCCTCTGGTAAAATCCTCTATGTTCTGTTGTTTTCCTGGGTCTTTACCTTTATGATTTGTAAAATCTTCTCTGGAGTATTGCATTTCTTTCTTTGTTTAAAACACTTTTCCCTCTATATGCATTATGAGTTTACATCAAGATTGCTCTTTCCAATACTGTTGTTTTTCTTTGGTGCAGAATCATTTGTTATACAAATATTCTCGTGATGAAAGTGTGAACTGTATTCATTTCTTTATTTTGTCCTTTCAATTAAAATGATGGAAATGACATGAGGTAGTTGCTTTTACACTAGATACTATTTTGTTCATGACTTCAGCTAATGTTTTAGTTCTTTGTCCAAAATTCAGGTATATGATGTCACCCCTTTCATGGATGATCATCCTGGAGGAGATGAAGTCCTACTGTCTGCAACTGGTAATGCTATTACCATACATATGCCATGAATCCTTAGAAAGCTTTATCCATCATGCCAATCTTTTTTCTGGAATAATAAATAACTTGTCTCTACTTTGATAGGAAAAGATGCAACGAATGATTTTGAAGATGTTGGCCACAGTGACTCGGCCAGAGAAATGATGTCAAAATACCTGATTGGCGAGATAGATGCCTCAACTGTCCCGGCAAAACGAATCTACGTGCCGCCACAGCAAGCCCCTTACAATCACGATAAGACCCCTGAATTTGTGATTAAGATCTTACAATTTCTAGTGCCACTCCTCATACTTGGCTTGGCCTTTGGGGTCCGACACTTCACCAAGAAGGAGTAGGCTACAACATATAGTACCCCATTACGGGTTGATTGTAGACTCCAGATCCTTTACAGATTAGCTTTCTCGGACTGTGCCCCTAAATTATGGTCAGTTTATGGGATTTTAGTGTTGAGCTCGTATTTGGAACATGTCATGTCGTTGGTAATAAGAGAATGATTGGACGTATTTTCCTCGTCGACTTCAAGTCGCAAACTGTGTTGGGTAGAGTGCAGATATTGCCCTGCAATCTGTGGCTCTCTCTCTCTCCCTCTCCATTTTTTTTTTTTTTTGGGGCTTTCCTCTTGATTTGAAGGAAAAACAATGCAAACAAGTTTAATTTGCATCCTGCAATTGACGTGAACATTTTGCCATCCATTTTAAATGAATATTTTGGGCCAGTATCGAAATTCATAACATCGCATTAGATCGTAATGGTCAAGTATGTTAACATGGTCTACCAATTTTCGAGGAATTTAAAATGACAACTACTGCCACACTTCAACGATGGTGACTAAAAAATCATAATGACTGGTCAATCACCTTCTATGCAAATCTTCAAGTAAATTAAGACGACCCCAACAATTAGAAGAATACTCACTCTACGAAGAATGTCTTCTGGCTAGAGTTGTAGTTTCACTTGCTGTCCGATATGACTTCTTTTCCTCACTAGTGGTAGTATGGTTCAGAAAGTCACCTGGTGACTATGTAGTAGATTATGTTCCATGTTCCAAAAGGTGGTGCACTGAAACCAGATGAGTGTAAAGAAATCCTTTTCCATCATACCTTCTACAGATGGAGAGGCTCAAGTGATGCTTGCTTTAGAATAATAGAATAGAGATGTTCAATGTTCCATGAAACAAAAATCTTTGTAACAACACAACCCATCGAATCCATCAAAGGGGTGTCTCTATCTTGTCATACAGAGTCACCACCAAATCATGTGCATCATCTAAAAGCTTCCATACGTCGAGTTGCCCAGACATGCTATTGCACTCCCTCAAAATCTCATCCATGCTACTGTACATCTCTATTATCAATTTCCTTCTCTGTAATACAGAAGCTGCAATTGCATAGAGTAATAGGTCATCTGTAGGTGGAGCTTGCTGCCTTATCCTGCTCCATGCAGATTTTGCAATACCAGTCCTTATGGCTGCCTGATCTGCCCACACTACCTCCCACAGGCAGAGCGTTTGTTCAAATGTCAATTCCCTCCTAAATAGCACCACCACCATCCGATAGACAAAAAAGCAATCCTCAGCCTGGAGCTTTTCCAAGTGCCTGTAGAGACGAGAGTCTTTGCATTTGATAATTTTGGAAACAATGTTTAGTTGCCTGCGAATCCCCAACTCATCAAGCCTGAAATTATGTCGAGCTTTCCTCATAAACCCTACAAAGCACCAGAAAGCCTCATGATCCTCACTAATCACAGTAAGCAGTGGTGAAAGTAGATCGCTCATGCCCTGGCAATATCCAATTTCAGGATCATAAATGGCATAGGCTTCAAGAATAGCAACTAGTCGTGCAGCGTGAAAAATTCTGCAGGGTTCTAAGTGATCATAATCCTTCAACCCAACGGCCTCTGCAAGACGATAAGCAGTAGCCATTGATACTGCAGCCTGAGAAGGGGCGTATGATACCCACTCTGCATTGGCACGCACTGCATCAACACGAATAATCCGCTGCCACGTATCAAAATTTTCTGTAGTGCGTGAATCTGAAAGGAACTGTGTCATTGAGGGAGAATTAATCTTTTCAAAGGACACATCAAGATCGTTCACTTCCTCGTCTTCTGAAGAGGAGGATGCCTGAATCACTTCAGAGACTTCACACGAATCTGAATCAGAAGACTTGTTGCTTGGTGCAGAGATATCAGAACTTACATCTTGTCTTAAATTGTGATCATTTTCCAATTGCTGGCTGTGGGCACCATTGGAATCCTCTGGCCTCATTGCCTCGCTCGAAACATATTTCCTGGCCTCCTCTTTTTCTGAATCAATGTTTACACAGGCATCAGTGTCTCTACCTTGAACTGAACTATCATCACCTTCTAACAGTGCACTCGAGCTATTATCTGATTCTCTTTCCACAAGGGAAAGAGATGCCTTGTCAGTAACCATCTCATAACCAGAAGAGTCAGTTCCTTGAAGCAGATCACCATCATCAACATTGTGGCTTGTACTACCCGTTCCACTCACTTTACAACTCTGATTGCTGTGTTTGAGGAACTCCTGAGACTGCCTGCGGAGTTTCTCATATTCCTTTCTGGAGTCACAAAGAGAGCAAAATAATCATCAAAATCAAACCAAATGGGCAATAGACTTTCAGAGATTGAGACATAACACTGCTCTGGGATTAGAGGAGCTAAAATGGAAAAGCTCCCAAGAGAAGCTTGGCAAGAAGTACCTTTTCTGAGTCATAAGAGCCTCTCTTTCTTCTCTGGAGCTATTCAAGTCATAGCTGTTAAAGGGAAATGAGGGTCATCATTTTAGAATGGTAGATGGGAGAATAAAGTTTGTGTAGGAATGTCACGCAATACAGAAGAAATTTGAGAAAAAGATTCCAGAAAGAAAAACCTTAGCAGCTTGATTGAGGAAAAAGGACCAGACATAATGCAGATAGTTTCACATCAATGTTCAAACAGAGTTAGAATAGAAAAGTAGCTCACAGCAAGTTGAAATGTTACACTGAAAGTAACATTTCGGGCATATCTTGCTGAGATTATAGCAACATGGAGTTCAAAGATTCTGATGCAAGATTCTGATAACTTTTGGATAAAACGTTTGAAGCCAAATCTTTTTAAGACCAGACCAAGAACCAAATTATATCAAAAATCAATATTACTGATGTCTGATAAAAAATGAGCATCTTTTGACTTGAATTATAACAGCAACAGCCTTAGCAGTAATAAGAAAAAAGTAAGTTTGCTTACACTCCAAGGAGAAACGGCCAAACCTCAGCTCTAATACTTGGATCAACCCCCTATTTATCATGAAATAAGAGATAAGTGCCAATCTAATACGATGAACAGAACATATAGCAACTACCAATGGTTACTCACCCCACTACGAACTCTTTTCAGAAACTTAACTCCACCATCACAAAATTTGCCATCGGGTGTAAACAAACTTCTCCACTCATCAGGAGAAAGGGCATGTTTTCTTTTCTTCAAAGACCATGGTGATTTGATATGCCCCCTGAAATGTAAAAAGAACAATAATCCAAGGAAATGATGTTCTTAACTTATCCAACCGACCATCAGAAGCATTCTCACACTTGAAATAAGAAAAAGAAAAACTAGACGTAGATAACACAAATTGAACCAACTATAGAAATTCTTGTCTTGCCAGCCGACTTATGGTAGACGGTGGAGAGTGAAAGCAGAAAAAAAAATCCATTTCCTAAGTTGGTAAAGGGTAACTTCACCTAAATTAAACCATAATCATAATGACAAGCAAGGAAACAGAAAAGGAAGGGAAGGACTCTATTCAAATCAATATGTCTAGTTTTACTGATCATACAAAAATAGAACTTGGAAAATAAACCATAATCATTTAGAGTTTTACGGGTTCAACTATAATCCACATAGAAAGAAAGGAAAAACAGAAATGTTAAAAGTTCAAATATTTTGTTCAATAATTAAGAATTCAACACCATCCCCATTCAACCAAATCTAATCCTAAAAGAAAGACGAAGAATTTGAAGACACTAGAACAAGCAAAACACAGATAACAAAAGACCAAAACAAGAACACATGTAATATATATATATATGTATGGATTTACAAAGTCCAGGTTCTTTTGTAGATTACCTATTAGTGGTGTAGAATATGGCCGCGAACACAGCGATTCCGGCCAACGCCGTGACCGCAACAGTGACTCTGGAAGTAGGGGTAGCCACAGGCCACCACAACCCGCCACCGCCAGCGCCGCCGATGCTGCCGGAGATGTGACCATTGTTGGGGTTGAACATTTGGGGATCGACAGCAGCTTCAATTACAGGAATGCCGAGTTTTTCTTCTTCTTGGGTTTATTATTTGATGCTTGTTCGTTCTTTCTACGGGTTACCCAACTGATAGGACAACCCATATGCAATACTTTATACTCTGCGTGTGTGTGTGTGTCTCTCTCTGTCTTGATTCTACATTATATTCTTTTCCTTTTCTTTTTTTTTTTGTTGATTCATGCAATCCCTCTTTCTCCTGCTTTTATATTAATAAGTAAATTAGCTTTTATATTATATGAATCAATCGTAAATTCTGGCGGTTAGGCCAATTATGTTATATGTGTGGAATGTTGGCAATTAAACAAATACATAATAATAAATTTTTGGTGGCGAATAAAAAAATTTAATGTTTAAAGACAAACTAAAGTGATATGTATAAATGACAAATTGAGAGGCATATCTTAGATGGTTCGAACATATTAAGGGTAAACGCTTCGACATTTTAGTGAGAAAATGCGAGAAAATAATATTTAAAAATTATAAGAGGAAAAAAATGTAAGAAAATAATATTTAAAAATTATAAGAGAAAAAAAAGCTTAAAATGAACTAGAGAAAAGTGACCAAAAATGATATAGGTGTTAGATCTTACTGAAGACTTGGCCTGAAATACAAAACTTTAACATAATAAGATAGAGGTTAAGGGTCTCTCTTAAACGAGAACATTCGCTTTCTTGTAGGCTACAAAACTCGTGTCCTTTGCATTTATTTTGTAGTATGTACCTTCTAGGGTTATTATATAGTGTGATTAAGGTTTTGATAGGCATGGACAAAGTTATTTCTGCATGGGTCTTTCGTGGTAAGTACGAGTCTCTTTTAGTATATATTTCACTTAATGTTTATTGTTATTCTCATACATGTTCTAAATGTACGTTATTTTGTGTTATATTTATTACTCTTGCTTGTTGTTTCTCTTTAGTATTTGGTTGAGTCGACTATGCTAGGCCCAGGCCCATATCCACATGTTCACAGCCCGTTCGACCCATCAGGTGTTAGACTCCCATGCAAACACAAAGATCTACGTAAACCTAGCATCCACGATATATATATGGTACTATTCCTACCGGATTCAGGTATGAGATTACAACTCCACTTTTCTATACTTTCAGCAACCAAAACTTAGAGAAAGGGACTGACTTAAGCGTCGGAGGGGCCTCCCGGGAACCAACTCCTGACTCGCCGTTATTTATTTTGCAGGTATTTCACAGCTGGAATTGCACAGACCATGGATCAAAACAACGACGTTCAACCTCAGCAAGATCAGGGCTGAACCATTTGGCGCCAACCGTGGAGCCCGGCTTCAGGCCACCACGTCCAAAACCACGCAGGTCAGTCAGGTGACTGCAGCCAATCCTATTATTGCCGCCGTCACGGCACTTGCACTGCAAAGGATGGCTTTGCCGTCACCTGTCATTCTCCCACCAGCGCATCCTGACTCTCACACACAGTCTTCACAACCGAATGATCGCCCACAACCTCAAAATCAAGATCAAGAAGAGCAAAGCGTAGCCTTGGAGGATAACGCTGAAGCCAATTCTCATTTCCACTCTCAGCATCCCCGGGATTCCGATCCTCTTGCACTACAACAAACCCCTCTCACCCGAAGGCAGATAGAGGAAGCGGCCGAGCTGGTGATCCGTTAAATTCTGTAGTCTAACCTGGGACAGCAGCAAGCCTCCGCTCGGCAGCTGGGTGCGATGGCCGATCGTCATCCTGTGGAAGCCCCAGGAAAAGTAGTGGGCGACCGGATCAATCTGGTTCGGAATCCCTACACGGGCCGAGCACCTGCACAATACAGCTCCCCTCTCATTCCAGAGATCCTGGATAGCCTTTCGTCGGTCGGTACCAAAATACCGACGCCCGAAAAGTATACTAGAAAGATCCATCCTCTAGATTATCTGCAACATTTCTAGTCGATGATGAATCTACACTGTGTCCCAGACGCCATTCAATGTAAGGCGTTCTGTACTGCCTTTCAAGAAGGAGCTCGACGATGGTTCAATAGCCTGCCCCCGAGCTGCATCACTTGCTTCGAGGATTTTAAGCGGCTGTTCCTCAACCAGTTTGCAACAAACAAACGTCCACAGAAGACTGCCCTGGAGGTGATGCAGTTGATTCAGGGAAGGGATGAGAGTCTACGGGAGTTCATCA